>VACF01000219.1:0-73711 GCA_006891605.1 Pleurozium schreberi | reverse complement strand
ATTCTCTAATCCCTTACACACTCTCCTACAGCCAGCCARAACSCTGCAACAGATACTGACACTTGTACAGAAAAAAAATTCTACTGAAAATTGCAACTCATAAAGMGCAGGAAACCTAAACTAYAGCATCTCCACACGCACAACCTTAATGTCTGAGCTTCAAACAACTTGACTTSAATCTAGASGCAAAGCATCGACGTGTGAGATCAACCTTTTTAAATATGGTGCTCCCTTTGCAACTGCGTCTATTCTAACCCACCGAATTGCCAAACCCTAACTATTAGAGACTAAATCAGCCTAAAGAGCTTGACATGAACAAATCCCGGTATATGCAACATGTTCCGTAATCTAAATTCACTCTAACCTCATTCCATCATGCATAAATCAAACTCTGAAAGCTCTTGAGCTACCTTTCAACTGTTTCTGCTCTCAGCTCCGAATTGATAAACCCGAACTTCAGAAAGAAAAACTCCCTAAAAGAAGCTTCATAGGATCCATAGCCAATGCAACCTTGACTTCAATCTGGACTCAAAGTATCATGCAAGAATCGCTCTCCTCAAATTATTCGGCCACCTTCCRATTCTATCCGCGCTCCCCTCCGAATTGCTAAACGGTAGTCACCGACCGAGGCATCGTAAAATTCGGGACAGAATGCTGACCTGAGAGACATGGCGAAGAAGGTACGAGGTTTGCAGAGGTGATAGCGGCGTGACGACGAGGTCCATTCACAAGAATGACGCCGGAAGAGAATGAACGAGCTTGGCCACGGGGGCCGCCATTGCTGCGACTACGGAGCTCCACGCCTCCAGAACTTCGTAAAACTCTCCGTCTTCGGAATTCTTTGGGTTTTGTTCGTGGGGGCCCTCGGAAGCTCTCTAGGACCTTGACAGTTTCGTTGGAACTTGCAGGGCGTGTAAAAGATTGCACCACCACCACCACCCCGGCGCAAAAGAACTTTACAGATAATTGATATCCACTTGACACAAATCCTTCGCAATTTCCACCAAGTCTCAAAAAAAACTCAGGAAAAGAACTTCGAATGCACGAATCAGCTGGAACAAAGAGACTGGAATGTACTCAAAGCAAAGCCTTCGACCTCARAGGTGCACGGTCTCAAAGCCCAATGGTCATTGCAATTCCCGTAATTGTCCTGAAAACACTGTAAAACAGTGAAATCACCTCGAGAAGAGCTTCGGAGATATTCAATCAACCCAATCCTTCACAAATTTCCACCAAAACCTCAAAAGTACAGATATCGTAAGACTCAGATGAAAATGCACGACTCAGATGAAAATGGAATAGGGAGTCGAAGATTGGAACCCCAAGGAAATAAGATTCGAACATCATTGACATTCCCTTTGACACAATCCTTTCCAATTTTCCACCAAAACCTTGAAATTCCAAAACACATCACTAAGGAGCGCAGCTGGACTGGGACAAAAATTAAAAGCAGAAGTTGTATATCACCTACGCTGCATCCAGAAAGTGCCGAGGCTGTTCCGTGGGATTCCTTCGCCCATTCCGAGCGGGATTCGGCGCGAGAAATCCTCCGTCCATCCCACCGAATCCGGCTCGGAACCAAAGTGGAAAGATTTTCGAGATGCCTTAGAGCACCCGCTGCTTTCTTTGCCATTGGGGGGTCGGAGGGGTCCGGGACTGGACCTCCGGACTCCAGCTCTGCAAAAATCAAACGCAGAACTGGAGCTTCCGGACCCTCTCCKGGACMCTGCTTTCCAAACTCCTTGGCAGTGCAAGATTTTAGCTTTTTTTTAGCATCCCTCTGCCCGTGGCCAACYGGGATGGGCCAAAGGCTCTAAGGACCTCCTGCCATGTGATTCGGGACGGTGGAAAAAGCACTAAAAGACAAGAAGTGACCACCGATTGTCTTGTCAGCCTCGTGTGAGCGGAGAAGTCGGGTTGCAAGCTTCACACATATCGGTGGATAAGCCCATTGGTGGAGAGTGGTGGAGATTGGTCAACTTGAAGGGAATCCACTACGTGTGCCGTAGAGAACAAAAAACAGGGGATAACAGGCACTGTTGAAAAAAAATCAATACTGCTGCTTGAGGGATAAGAGATTGGCAGTAACTTCTTGTTGCCGCAACAAGTACAACCTATACACGAGACAAGGATCATCCCGCTAGACGGTGGTGCATAAACAAGATAAAGAAAGCGTAATACCTGAGACGACACTAGGCCAGCATCTGAAAAGATGATGATGTCCGTAAGGCACCGTCAAAGTGCTAAGATAACCATACCCTTGGGTCTAATTCGGACCTGCTCTTGGCCTCAAACAACAAGACGCCCACATCTAGCCATGCATCTGATTTCCAGAATGCACAGTCAARATGAATTCCACGAGGTCTACCGGTACGTACATCACAGATAGAGGACCCTATCCTGCTGCGTGTGCTTTAATTAGTCGTTTTAAAACCTCCGCTTTTTGTTTGCCATACATACACTTGCATATGTACATTGCCCTTTTCTGCGCATCCTTCACAACAGCCTTGCTTGCCCCTTGCTCCTCAAACCTTTTCAACCAATAAGCAGCGAAAAAAAGGGCCACAGAGTCACCAGGTGAAGACACATTTATTGCATCAATCAGTGTCTCAGGCTGCGGAATAATTGCGGCATGCTCACCCAGCTGGTCCAAATTGAGGTAAGCGCTCCAGTAYGTAACAAAATAGGAAGTCCGTAGAAGCTGTCGTTCGTAAAGATATGGGGCATGTAACTTGAGTTGGCGCTCCAGCCTCAGAGCATTTCTAGCCATTTCTAAGGATTCGGGACACCCAGCCACCACACCCTCCCTCATACCCCACAAATCGTACACTCGCTTGCAAAGGTGTTTTAGAGGGTCTCTAAGTCGCATCTCCAACTCGCACCGTGAACATTTACATTGGAATTCCCACTTATCTTGCGTCAGAAGTTGAACACGCATATGTATCGGAAGCAAAGGATTTACATACGAGATTGTGACCTCAGCACCGCACTCTATTTGACGTGAAGCATGCAGAAATAGAGTGTCACCAAGGTGAAGACGAACGGCATTTGGACAACACGAATGGTTGAGAAAAGAAGGTAAAGCCCATAGCCCTAGGAACTGGCGGTTATTTTCGCCAGGAAGCCGATTATTATGAAGACCTCTAGAGCAAGACCCAGACTCGTCCAGTGCATTTTGCAACACGACGCCCTTGATGTGCGCCGGCAGCATATCGTGCKCGCTGAACGAATCCCACGATTGATTAGGCCTGAATAAATCCATAAGCGGGCACCGGGCATCTTTCTGACCTTCTTTATCCGTCAGAAAACTCATCTGATGTTGCCACTTGGGAGATTTTAGAGCCAGATTGAGAAGCTTAAAGAGAAGTTCATCTCGAAGTACCCTGTTGGAACGACCAGAAGGACCTTCCACCTTCTTAGGGTTGGTACCATCGATACGGACCACCGACAGTGCATTACTTACTAGCAAAAGCTCCCCAACGTCCACATCCTTCGTCACATACAACCCCCGCCTGCCCTTCTCCGCACACCATTTTATTTCTACCGGCCCTACAAAATCACTGCATTCCGTCGCCGCACCATCACATGTGCCCAAAATATACTTGGATATCTCATATAAACCTAGACGACTTTGTAGGTCACACGTTTTACTCCTCTGTAACGCATTCTTGATATCTTTGTCTTGCGTAGATAACAACAGCGCATTTTGAAACGTCTCGCACGCTGCTTCATATTGCTGTAACCCATGCAAAGCGCGCCCTTTCCTGTATATGCTTTTCAAATGAGTAGGGTCTAGCTTAAGCGCCTCCCCCGAATCAATTAAAGCCTTTTCAAAGTGACGAAGTTTCATCCATGCTGCGGCTCTATTTGAGTAAGCCAGCATCACTGTCTCTGGATCTGAGGATCCTAATCTATTTGTGCCACCATTGGAGATTGCACCACCCTTTTTCTTTCGAGCTTTTGGCGTTGGGGATTTCGGAGTCTGCAAGGACTCCATGGCTTTCACAATACACTGCGAGTATAAGTCTATTGCGGTAACCCAATCTTCCTTCGCAAAAAAACGGTTACCTTCAGTGCGTAAATCCGCTGCCTCTAGTTTCGACCAAGGGCTAACATCTGACTGTAAGAATGGCATTTCCGAGAGGATGGTAATGTCGTCTTCCGTATTCACATAGAGAGCCAAGGTCTTGTCAGGTAAACTGCACAGCAATGGCTCTTTGATTGCGATTTTGGCACCTTCCGAGTACCGAATCTTCACCTTCCCCCAGTTGAGCTCAGGAGCATGAATCATCAAAGTCATAACCTTTCCTTCCTTATCCTCGACTAAAGTCTGCACAAAACTTACAAAAAATGCTTCAACACAGAGAGTTCCGTACAACACACACCCCTCGTGCCGTTTCTCCACTGTGAGCTCCACCAACGTGATTCTCCGAAGATCCTCCAGCGGCAAATCAGCGCGCCTGAGCGACGCCTTGGTCGACAATTTCTTCATCATCCCCTCCCTCTCCTGCCCACTCGTCAAATCCCAGTCGYTCCCCGTGCGCAGCTTGTGAAGCTCCATCAGCTCCACCTTGTCCATCGCCAACGACGCCTTCAGCAGCCGAACTCTCAACAACTCCATAGGACTCATCATCAAAATTCAACTAATGCGCAAATGCCCTGCACCGCGTCTCCTCGCCACATCAAGTCAATACACTCAAACCTCTTTATCATAACCAACCCTAGAATAACGTTCTAGAATATCCTGTAGCACACTCGCCACACTATCACTGACAGTAGCACACACATTCAAAATACGTTAAAGTGAAAAAGTTGGGACGAAGCTAGTAAGATTAAATAGGTCTGAGAGTACATAATAGGGTTTATTTCGATCGCAGTAGCTTCAACTATACAAGAAGTGAAGGCTTGATTACCCCCGATCTCGTTATTATGACCTTCTCTAAAATGCCATTCTAGAAAATCCAGCACGCTTGCCACAATGTTCAAACCACTCCATAGTGAAAAACTCGGGACACCAGGTGAAGAGATTAAAGAAATTTGAGGGTATTTTCACCAAAACCTAATCAACACCAACCACCGAAGATAATACATTGCCCGATCCTCCATCCTAGAAGACCTCCCACACGCTGCTCTCTCCACCACCATTACCTCGCACCATAGCCCCTAAACCCTCCCCTTGATCCACAACGACTTCCTCAAACCACCCTACCGTATCTCCCAAGTTCTCCCCTCCCGAACACAATACCGACAACATTCTCCACGCCACCCCACCCCACCCCACCCCACCCCACCCCAAATGGGACTACAGTACGACCTCCAAACCTCTCCAAAATCGCGGATGACCCGAACTTAACGACTCTGGAAAACAGTAGGATTGGTGTGCGAATCAAGCGAGAACGAGACCTAAGTTGGAGGAGGTGGAAGGAAGGGTAATCCTAACCTAGAGCAGGACAGGACTGATACTCCATCACAGGAGACAATGTATTAAGCGTACCATGAACGAGAGAAGAATCTCAAATGTGCGCGGATTGATGCGAATGCAGCGATGCCAAGCTTGCATTGATGAAGCATGCGAAAGGGGAGAGCTGGCGCCTGCGTGCTGGATGATGACGAGTGGGAAATGGAGAACGACGGAAGATCAAYRGCAAATTAGGGTTCGGCTTCACGCGAATCTCTTGCGTCGTCTCTCTCGTTAAGCAGGGAAGAAAAGGAAGTAGAAAAAGTAATGAGAAAAAGAGAAAGGGATAACTGGAAAGAAAAGGTGCACGTCTGTAGCTACGCCGTATGTATTAATTCCTGCTAGTGCCAGGGTATGTAGAAATGGAACTTTTGCATAGGGCAATGGCCGACCACGAGGGCCATTTGCCCAGCATAAACCACTGCCCGGAAATGCAAAATTTTGGATGACTGAAAAAAATTTGGATGAAAAATCTGTAATGCCCGATTATGCAATTTTGTCCGCGTAATCGGGCATTATGGGCATGAAACCTTATATTGCTCCGTAGAATCCTTCCGGGCAATGAACGGCGCATTTCCCGGTAGTGGTTTACGAGACAAAAAGATTGCAGGATTGCAAAACCATTTAACTTATGTAAATGTAAAGTAAGGTAAAAGGATGTAGAACCAATCAAGTAAGTTGATTTGCATGGAAGAGTTAAAATGATAATTAGGGGGTATTCTCCGCACTTGTAGATCAAAAAAAAGATTGGAAAGAAAAAACTATATATTTTTGAGAAGTTTTGTGTTTTTGTAAATTTTTGAAGTCAAAACTTGAAGAAGTTTGAAAGTGTTCTATAGGTGCATGTTTGAAGTGCCTAGAAAAATAATCAAAACTATTTGCTTAAGGCTCTATTACATTTCATCTATGTAGCATCATGTATACAGTTGTAGACAATTTAGAAATATAGTAGTTTAAGTTCATGTTGGTGAGATAATTCAAAATAAACCCTATATAACAAAATTTGTATGTCTATAAGGTTTTGGTACCTTACATCTTAATTGCTTTTGTATAAAACTTGAATTATTTAATATAATTCATTTAGTGTTATCTAATGAATGCAATGTTGTTTTGAATTGTATATTCGTCATCTACAAAATGTATATTAGTTCTCTTAAGGGTTAAATACATCCTCAATGTGACAATCTACATTCACACTTTAAGGTAGTACTACTTGAGTATACCTTTTAGATGCCTTTTGGATACTCATCAATTTTGTTGAGTGTCAAGTAGTTTTATTATTATAATTTTCATGCCCATAAAATCCAATAATTTTCATGCCCATAAAATCCAATAATTTTCATGCCCATAAAATCCAATAATTTTCATGCCCATAAAACAAGATGCCCAAAATTATGTTTTGGGGGCAATTAGAGCATGTTAAAAAAAATAACTCATAGATTTCATTTCTAAATGCATTTTTCACAATTTTTCAAGGAAAATTGTTTGATAGGGTTAAGTTTGCTTGCTAGAACAATTTATCAATTGGGATTATTGTGTTTCAATCCCATTTTAGAGCTATTACAATTTAGTTTTTTGTTCAATCTTGAACCTACTTCTATTTAACAATTTTTTAAAGAACGAATATCATGTGTGCTTTTTTTGAATTATTTTTGCTAGATGCTTGGTTGATTTCTTCAACACATAAAACTGTAAAGTCAAAGTCTGTAGTGCAAATTTTTTCCACAAATGACAATTGAAGTCATCTGAAATTGCAAGCTGAGCATTTAAAAACTTTTTCCAACTTTGAATGCTAATATCTTTCAAAGTGAACCATCAAACTTCATGAGATTCTTACCACATGATCTCAGACAAATGAAATATAAGATCTTATGGTTAGATTTTGAAAAAGAATGTTTTTTCTTTTTTTCTTGGGTGAGCGCAGCAAAAATGGCAATTTTGAGTGGTTTTTGAGAAAAAATGGCCTCATAACCTCAAGGTTTAACAAAAGTAACTATGCTTAGTTGCGGTTAGTGAGGATTATAAGTGCACATACTTTAGGTGATTAATATGCTTGACCCAATTGCCAATAACATCATAACTCAGTATAAAATTGATTGATAAATAAAATCCTTATGGATAATTTAACAATTGAATTAGACACTTTAACTTGTATGACATTGTAAAACGACATCTAGTTGATTTAATTTGAACGGAGCAAATGTTATAGAATGCAAAATGCAAAAACAATGCTCAAAGCAATGAATTTTGTTGTAGGACTTTGAATAAAGAAACCCTTAACATTCATGTTTTTATAAAAAAAAATTGAATTATTTCTCTCTCCTCAAAGCAATTACTATTTCAATTGAAAAATGATTGAAATTACATTTTGTATTGTGTCGGAAGTGACAATTCAAATGTTACAATACAAATCACAAAAAAGTTGCATTTCCCTAACACTTCTAGAATAAAATTGTTGACTTTTCAATACCACAACCATGAATAAACTACTATTGAAGAACTCAAATAGTGCAAGAATTTTAATTGCACAAGATCCCTCACACTGAATAAATGAATTTTGGTTGAATGCAATTTAACTAGTTTGGATCAAGATGGAAATAGATGATTGTACATGAGAAAAGAATGAAAATCATACTACTTGAGATAAGATAAGAATATTGTAGACCACATTATATTGATTTAAACTTTGCATTTCTTATTGAAATTTTGTAAAAATGTGCAATAAGCAACTTCAGAAATAAGTTGGTATTTGTGTGTAGATAAAAGTTGTAGATTTCAAACTATGCGATACCATATGCACAGATCAAATTCGGCACCTTGCTGCCAAAATATTTTAATTTTAGAATTTGGACAATTCAACAATAATTTTTCCTTTTCTTGGATTTGGGCACTTTGTTCTTCCTACTTTTTCAACACTCCCAATTTTGGATAAATTTTTTCTATTCATGTATAAATGCTTTACTTTTTCTAGAAAATTTCAAGAATTATGTTTGGATACTCAAAATTGGCAACAATGAAATTTTCTCAGAATTTCACAAAAATAATTTTATAATTTTTACAATTTCGGACATGTTCCGAATTTTCTCAAGTTATTTCCAAAACTGACCTACACGTACAGTATACATCTATGGTAATTTGCAATTCCAATGGTATTACAAATGTTTATAATTTAAAGTTTGAAACTTCAATTCTGAATGGCATCCTAAGTCTCAACAATCTGGATAAAACTTGTTGCAATGGTTTGGCAATTGTAAAACCCTATATATTATTTTGAAATTCATTCATTTAATGAATTTGTAAAGCCCACTTTTAGAAGCCACATTTTGAATTCCAATAGACATGCTTTGTGACTTGACATGCATCCAATTTTTTTATATAGAAGATTTGTAAAATACATTTTTTTTTAAACCGCACCATCTATCGATACTCAACAAACACATGAATATATTTGAATGGGTGAGAAATGCATCTCCTGAAAACCAAGGAGCCCTTTGTAGTATAAACTGAGTCATCCATGGACTCCAAGAACACTTTTATGGAAAATTTATGCCCAAATCAGTGTTATTGCTACGGGGTGCACTTAAGGGCCTCCTGCCATGTGAGTTGGGCCGGTGCAACTTCTCCGGGGAAGCTACGGTGGCAAACAAGGAATTGTCGTGCTATGTAGACCGGTTGGGTGGGGAGAGAACGACTAAAAATGTCACATGTAGTGGATTCTCTTCAAGTTGACCAATCTCCACCAATCTTCACCAATGGACTTGTTCACCGATATCGGTGAAGCTTGCAACCCGACTTCTCCGCTCACGGAGGCCGGCAAGACAATCAGTGGTCACTTCTTGTCTTTTAGTGCTTTTCCCACAGGACCAATGTACAGTACCATCCAATAAATCTTGCAACCCCACTATGAAGTCCTTCAAACTTTTCCTTTTAAGCTCAATCTAAAGAATATCCTATCAAAACTATCCTATTAAATCTATTGCTTTATAGAATCTTAACCAACATGTGAAATTTCAATGTCCAAAAATAGTAAATCCATTTTTGGTGAATTGTTTTATTTATTTTTCACGGGTTTACATAATAATTAATTGAAAAATAATTGTGATGATTTTTTAAAATTTGATTGCACTCTTAATTAAGAAACATCATTGTCCACATCTTTCATGTTACAAAACTCACACTATGTATGTAAATTTTTTTTCTATGTGGCTTTAATGTGTTTTACAATCTTCTTTCATACACATTTAAGGCAAAGGTCATGAACTAAAAACAATTTAAGAAACGATGTCAAACAAGGTATCACTAGGAAGCTATAGTATTGTAGAAGCATATTAGAATATAAATTTTACATTATGTCTTGCTCACTAGCAACTATTTTGCAATAAAGTGGTACACCCACTAGGAAGCTATAGTATTGTAGAAGCTACCTTCAAAGCTTTTGCCAAAGCAAGAGGAGATTGCTGCAAAAAAACCCGATCAGCTGTGACACGAGAATACACAGCAAAACTGCATGTTCCAGGATCAATCCAAATCAATGMACTTTGAGCATCATCAAGAGATCCTTCAACAGTTGCAGTGGACAAATCCTCAGGCCTTTCAGCAGGTCTGGGCTCAGCAGATTCTGATTTCTCGTCATTTCCATAACCATTTGCATGTCCGTTCTTTTCAGCTGACTCCGCAGAAGCCTTCTTCACTGCAGATAGCTTCTCCGAGGCAAGGGCTTCCACATCTTCAAAGACAGTCTCATAGTCACGTATCTCCACTCCATTCTCACAAAGATACTGCTCGACCTGAAAGACATTTGCAGTACAATGTAAAATAATAATGCTAAAACCAACTGAACATTTCTCAACAGATACATAATTGAGACGCAGAATTGTGAAGGTTTCAATGGTACCTTCAGATCCACTTTTGCCTTATTCACATAGTAGTAGGCAGAATCTCGTGTCACTAAGGCGTAAGCATGGACTACAGGGTTGTAAAGCACGTCTCCTCCCCTCAGATTGTAAAGCCATGCGACCTGTGTATCCATATTCAGGGCACAATCAGCACACTGACTCACTGAAACACCCACATCGACTTTTGCAAGAACGAACACCACTGTCCGAAGCAACTTGCACTTAACTTGCACTAACGAAATTTACAGTATCTTGTCATAAGCAAAAAAGAGCCTACGCACAGTAACGCCAAAAAAGATTCTCTAATAATAATTGCCGCTTTTGCCTAAACGTTCTTATTATCACCTCCAACGTTCCTATTATCACGTTCCACATACTCGAACCYTATCTACTCGCTCTGTACCCTATTCAGACGTTCTACTTCCCAGGTCTACAATTGGTGGGATATGCACAACCAACTTACAGGAAGAGTCTGTTGGAGAAACAAAACGAATAAYCAAGTTGAAYATGTAGGRGCGTGACACAGTAAAGGAGGTGCAAGAAAACAAATCTTACCTCATCGAGAGTAGTCACAACAATTGCATGAGCTTTCTCCTGGTCCAGCTTCCCTCGCAAGTCACTTATCTTATCCTTTGCTGTCCTGCCAGTGAACTCTAAGGGCTGAATGCAAACAGGAGCCACAGCATGTGCGGGACGATTCTCCCACACTCTGTCAACCAGATTTTCTTTCAGTGAAACCAGTTTCTGGCCATGTTTACTGAAGGCCTGTTGCCATCGATGTGCAGTGTCGACTGAAATGCAGGAAGGGTCAACCCCGACATTTGCATCTTTATGAAGATTCTGCATTGACAATGAGACATTGCTTAGAGACGAATACTTTATAAAGCGGTAATAAAGCAGACATCGAAGCAAATCTAMGATCGCAAGATGATTAACCTTCTCAGTACTCCATACAAGGTCGGTTCAGCAGATTAAGACCAGAATCGCAAACCGCAACAAAACCCCAATAAAAACGAATTAATAGTTTGAGAGTAAAGGGAGCACACACATCGGCGATCCAGTTCTCCAGAAGTGGATCTTCGCCAATCCTCATCAACTTCCAYTGGTGACTGAGCTGTTGAGTAGCTTGCAGGAAGTATCGTCCATCTGTCCACAGCAAGGCTTCATTTGCAGTGATCAACGCAATTCCTGCCCAGAAAGAGCAGTACAAATATCATGAGGAACTATTCTCAAGCTCGCAWTCTTGAGCACGTAGCAGTAATACAAACAACGAAAGAGGCTTTTCCTTGCACGTAGGTCAAAGGGCGATAGATAATACARTGGGCTTTYAAATGCGCACTGAAAATTTATCAGAGAATAAAAATGTGCGCAAGCTGTGGATTAAACCTAAACGATTACGCAAGAACTGCAACTAARCATTAAAACCATCATCAAATAACCTATGTARAAATGATATTGCTCTTGAATGCTAAAATGCAATCAGTGTTTAAGGTTACACTGTGAATTTTACCAGCRCTTCCATTGAATCCTGATACAAACTCCCGTCTCTTATCCGCATCAGCTACATACTCGCTCTGCATGCAAGTGCATACAACGTGAGTTGCCAAACGTGATCATCTGAACCCCTAAATAGAAGTCAATTACTTCGTTCGCAATGCAAACGATACAATCAGACGAAGTTTCTATAAGTACCACCGCAAAATAGTGACCTCTTCATACGCTATAAACTTTCACCTTGAAACTGCAAATAATGTAATAATATCACACTGCTACATTCTCAGGAGCCAACCATAGCTCAGGCAATTCCCGCACAACTGTCACTTGAACTAATTCTAAAACCTACCTAAAAACACTAAGTAAAGGAACCCTAGCTTATTATCTTCAAGAAGAAAGCATCGAAGTAATAATGAAAGTATCACCAGCGTATGAAAAATACAAAAACGCAAGAGGAAAAAACTACAAGTGAACATCGAAACAATCTCCGATCTCCAAGCTGATGATTGTCAATCCCTATAACGTGACGCACACAGAATCATCCAATTTCTTCCACGAAATTCACACCAATTCTACTCCTGGCACGCCATAGCAGTCGAGACACGAAATTAAGAAAATTACAAGAAACCGACACCACTGACCTGATGATAATCCTCCGAAGGCACAACCAGAGCATGAAGAGGAGGCGAATGGCTCTCCATCAGCGGTCGCAGAAGCTCCAGCGCCATCGCTTCTTCCCGTTCTTCCGACTCCAGAAACGATCCACGGATCGCACTCCTCCTCAACGGCCTCAGTTCAATTCCCGATCAGGCACCAAATGAAAGCACAAGAGGAATAAAAAAAGCTCGAAAAAAGCTGGATCCTGTTCCGTCGTTTGTCGGAAGCGCGGGAAGAGAAGCGCTGCAGATGATGAGAGAAGATAGGGAAGCCGAAGTTATCGGAGTGATGAATGCATAGTCGTGCTTGATGTGGATACAGAGAGCGACGGGCCAGCTTTCGCATTAAAGAGTGGCTATGGCGGAGCAGGAATCCCTTACATCCGCATTGATGAAGCAACAGCAACCCTTCAGCACCGGGGTGCCCCGAAAGCCAAGCCCATCATCAAAGCTGCGATTTCATCCTTCTATTCGACGAATGTTGCTGTGCCGTCGGATGAAACGGATGAAATTTGGACGTTGAGAGAATCAAAAATTCGAATGCGTGAACATAGAGAGAAATGCTCTTGTTTGGGATAGTGCTCACTGCTGGAATATATGAAGACAAATGTATTGAAGAAAGTGCAACTAGTCACCCAGTGAAGAGAGATCATGTACAATAAATAATATGCTCAATACTCTTATGGATTTTCATTTTTTTCCACATTTTCCACATTTGATATATGCCATGACAATACCTCTCCTCAAAATGAATAAAAAATCATCCTTGTCAAGTTCTACGTTTCTACTCATACTTTCTATTTCTATAATCCCAGCAACATAAGTTTCCGAAGTTCATAAAGTTCTAACTTAAATAAAATGACTCCTAATCATCATCAAAGTCAAGTGAATATTTGTTTCATGTGATTGTAAAAATTGTTCTCCTTGTTGTTTCCAAAGTTATAATTTTTTTTCATTTTGAAAGCAAAATTTGGCACTACAAGCAATAAAAAAATTTACCATCTTTTTTTGAAATAAATTTAATTAAGGTAAGTTAGGACGACCTAAAACCAAATGACTTTATTGACAAACTTTAGTGTGTGATAAAGAGCTTTCTTTTGCTAATTATATAAAGACAAATTGCAACTAAAACAATAAAAGATTCTAAGACAATATTTGAAGCAATACGATAAGAAGACAAATTTGAATTGTCAGATTCTTTAAAATCATGCTCTAATACCTATGTTCACAATTTGAACATTGTACAACAAGCATATACTTGTTCTTAAGATTATTTAGGCACAATTTTGAAAAAATGCTCAAAATTGGGTGATGCTACCTTAAGCGTACTTGTTTGAATCATTATATTTTCATTGATTAATTGAAAGCTATACTAAGTTTCTTTTACAAAAATTCATAACATGGCTTTAAAAAAATGATATTAGAAGTTCTCACTTGAAATCTAATGCTTTTATTTGAATCTAGAAAATAAATCAGGGGATGTTGATTGCTTATTAAAGCATCTTCATTAATGGAACAAACAAATTCCAATTTTTTTCAATACAAGCCATTTAGTGTTCATATTCATCATACATAACCTTAGACTATTCTTTTATTTTTAGAATTTATATAAAAATATTATCTTCTGTTTAATAAATTCATACATTCTTGGTAAGATTGGAAAAAATCGACTTGTTTTTGTAATTAAAAAATCTTGATTTTGTAATTGRATTTCAGTATGAAATTATGAGAAAAGATGCTCCAAAAAATCAACTCAAAGATCTTATATTGAATCCACTAAAAAAAAGAAAAAAAAAATTAATATTGTTTTTGAAAATGATGATTTTGAAATGACTTTGATGTCAAGATGGTGTAGAAAATTGGGTTCTGACCTTGAAAGGATATTCCATCCAATTGTAAACTATGAAAGACAATGACCTTTTAGTTTTGCAACATAGATTGAATGGAAACTTTTCATTTGTTCTTTTTGCCAACTTTTTGTTGATGGCTATGTTACATCATGAAACTAAATTCAAGAGATTTAGAACAATTCTTGATTTCATATATAAGCCCCGAACTCTCAAATAATTGTTTAAAATGAATCATACACGGCATTAAAATTTGCTAATTGTTACCTTCTTCTAGTTCAATACTCCCTTTGTCCCACTAAAACCCTCCAAAAGTCCAAATCAAGCACAATTTTTGACCCACTAAAAAATTTTGTTTCTTGATTTTGATTGTACGTTGAGTAAGTTTTCATTGTATTGAATGACCTCATGGGGGGCAAGTGAAACAATTTTGAAGCATTCCTCTACCCTAGCAAGCTTGGCCTTGCTTTTGTGGGTCACGTTGTACTTGTCGCTTCCTCAAACAATAGTATTGATGATGCGTTCAGTGACTATTTCAGTGCTATAAAAATCTATTTAGAAAGTGGGCTAGGTTTCTTTGTGGCAGATATTTATGTTGGAAAACATATTTCTAGAATCCCATTGTTGCCACCCTCCTTTGAATCATCTAAAATGACATAGTAGGCAGCATCAACAAACTATGCTTGAATATCATACTTTCCACATGTATGGATTTTTGGGTGTCTAAACGATAGAGCCTACATTGGAGATTTTGCATAGATTTAAGGGATGGCTAACTGGTTCTTACAATGCATGTATTGCTTGCGCTATGACTAAAAAATAGAATTAATCCTTCAATGGGAAGATTTTTGGAGTTTTTAGTGGGATTGAAGGAGTTATTTTGACCACCGGTTAGATCTCACTTGAATTCAATTCAACTAATGAAATGTATCTTGTAAAGTCTGAATYCTATTGAAATTTGAAAGTCTAGCAGGGCTCAAAAAAGGATTTTTGTCACTTTAAACGCAGATATCTTGCAATCCACATGGTGAAAAAATCTGAAATTTTTTCCACATCTTCCCAAAGTATTTTGATATAAGATCCTATGGTTATATTTGTCCAAAAATGTTTTTTTTTCTAAAATTTGGTACGTGCACTAGAAATGGCAGTTTTGGAGCGTTTTTGGTGAAAGCATAGTCAAAGACCTTTAGGGGTTAATATAAAACCTCAATTGCATCTGATAATAGTCTCATGTAGTTTGGGGTGCAATTTCATTTTTAAAATCATGTAGACTCATCCAAAAAAACAATTGTTCAAATAAGTATCTATATTTTTTACATGCTTATTAATCAATCTTCAATTTTACAAATGTCATTGAAATGGAATTTATTGTCAATAAGAACGATGTGATCGTGAGGCTCTGTCTTAGGTGAATAATATTAGTTTTATTGATAGAAAATTCTGAGCACCATATAGAGGAGGAATTAAAAAAAATATTTAAACAAAATAAACTGTGGGGAAATTGATAAACTAAGATTATTTCATTTTAGCTAGGGAGTACTGAAACTATTCCAATAAAATCAAATTTTTGTTTACATTTCATAATTTTAAGATATTTTTTCATTTTGATTATAGGCTAGTTTTATATTTGTAAAAGTTTCTAATATATATATATATATATATATATATATATATATATATATATATATATAATTAATAATTTGTAATTCTTAATTTAAAATATATACATAATTATTTCAAGATAAAAATCACATTGTTTCTAATTATAAGACCAAATTCTATATTGCAAAATATATATTTTATAATCGTGAATAATATTTGTATTGAGTTCATTTCTGTTTTTTTATATTTTTAATGTATATTAACATATTTGATTATTTTATTGAATAATAATATTTTTATTCTTATCAAAAGACATTACATTTTTTTTTATTTCTACACTAGTTAAATATAAATTTTCATTATGTTCATCATTTTAATTGACCACTATGGTCTTTTTGACTTGTTCATTTTAGATTTGATATTGCAATAGTTATTGATTTTAATAGGATTTTCAAATTGAATAATAAGTCTACATTGATCAATTTGTGAATTAGACTATTGAATTAGGTACTTGTAGTTTTAGTTTCAAATTTTATTGAATTGTTTTTTATTTCAAATTGTATTGAGTTTGATTTTTTATTTTAAATTCCATTGAATTTGCACTTGTTCTTCTACTCATTGTTGTATAATTACTATTTTCATATTTAAAATCAAAATCTATAATTTTYTTTTACATTTTTTTGGTTGATATATTAACAACCTAAAATTTCTATTAGTTCAAAATGAAAATTTCCAAAAGCTATATGCAACATTTCATTTATAAATTCCCTACCAAATATTTTGAGTATCATTTTATTTTTCTTTACTTTAGATACTAATTTGCTTTGTTAAGTATTTAGATATCCACTAAATTGCAGAAAAAACACCCAAAAATTCATCAATAATTGCACTTATCATCATTTTCTCCATGTAGTGATCTAGTTGGTTGAAAATACATTTGATCTACGTATTACATATTTTCAAATTGCTCTATTATCTAAATCATGCAAAAAATATTCATTTAATTCTCTAATCAAATCTTACATAGTTTTGGAGTGTTCATTTCCAACAAAATCAAACTAATAATGTTCTACATAATATAGTAACTTAAATCATTATGGTCATTATAACATTCAATTTCTTGTATAATTTTGCTATCATACAATACAAATTTTTCCACAAATTGTACAAACCTATCCAAAATTGCTACAAGTACAAATATACAAATATACAAATTTACAAATATACAAATATACAAATGTACAAATGTACAAATATACAAATTTACAAATATACAAATATACTTGCAAAACAATATAAAAATGTTAGTTTGATAAAACATATTAATGAATTGAAATTCAAATATACACCATATACAATCACTTTTTGTTTTTCTTATGGAGTGTATCATTGAACTTCTGGTTCACGCTTTAGCAAGAATTTAATGTGGATAGACTAACATCTTCATTAGATTTATAAAAATAGAACATAGAGACAAAATTTAATCTCAATTCCTAGAGAACATTTAGATAGAAATAAACAACTAGTTTACAATTCACTAAGATTATAAAAATTAAAGATAAAAATACAACAAAGTTGGAAAGAACAATGGACAAAACATATACATAGTAAAATCAATATAAGAAAAAATTGTGCACAATTGATACTAAACATATCAGAATGGGTTGAGGGAGACATTGAATTTGCACCAAGGATATCTTGTATGAATGGGTTGAGGGAGACATTGAATTTGCACCAAGGATATCTTGTATGGATAAGCTGTCAAGTCCTAACTAAAAAAGTAACAACCGAATCTTTGCACTTAATGAAGCAACAAAAATCATTATGTTCAAGAGTCAATTCTAAGATGATTTCTTTTCATCCTCTGAACATCGAGCCTTGATGGAAAAGATAATCTAAATAGGAGGTTCTATCCCTCTAATAAGATCAATCTCTTCCATAGGTTAGCGTCCATAGGTTAGCTTTTGTACATGTTGAGATAGTTGTGAAAGAAATGAAAACTCCAACTACCCCAAACAACACAATAGCTATGAAGTTTTCAAAGATTTGTTTCCTCCAAACCAAGAATCTACAACCAAACAAAACACCATTCAATTTGTCAACTAAATATCTACCTCTTGAAGAGTGTATAATTAAGTATTGTTGCTCAAATTGGAAAAGATCTTATTTTAGGAGGTCCTCCAAACAATCCTCTAGATGAGAGATTTTCCATTGCTTTAGATTTAGAAATAGGAATTTCATCCAAATTTCTCTTGTCAAAATACCATGATTGAGAAATACTTATCACCTTACATATTTAAAGCACTAATTAGCTCATATGATAATCATCACAAGCTAATGATCACCACAACTTGTCAAAACAATACCAAATGCTAAAATGAGCATATGATCATTTAGATATAAATGTATAGAGGCACCTTAGCTAGGAACTCTATCAGTACCAAGAAAACCTTACCTCACAATGACACAAAACTCAAAACAAATCAAACCTCACATACAATCAATTCACATAAGAAGAACAAAAGATCTCAACACTTACTTATATGTGGCAGTTGCAATAAAAACAACAATAGGCACCTTTGGTAGGATACATCTCAAATCATCAAGGCTCACATACTCATGACTATGGCCATGTTCCTTAGCATCAAAACTGCTGCGTAGAAATTGCAGAACACAACAAAACAACTCATTTAGTAAAATCTTCTTTAACACACACATCCTGAAGCCGAAAACCCAAAACCTTGAACCCACAAAAATGAAAATATGAACACAACTTTTTTCCAAGAAAGAAAACTAAATACTAAAATCCTATTAAGAAAATACCATACAACTCATCCATATCAAGAGAGAATTACTCCAAATCTATAGCTCTAAATCCTTCACCAAACAAACAAACTTGGATTTTGAGATGTTCTGTTTACGAAGGCTCCCATCCGTGGCACAAAGAGTAACCTAAAACTAAAACATGAAACTAAGTCACTTATTCTAGGCCTACTCTGATCCTCAAAAGAGCAACAACAGAACAAGAGATGGTTTCCTTGGTGACCAAGTATCAATTGCTTCTCAAAATAGGAGRAAAATCTAGTTTCATACCAAATCGTATCTCACAAAAGTTCTCTGCTTGCTAAACCCCAAACCGCCATGTCCACCACAATCGCGATTAAGCTCATGCCATCGCCCAATCCACCATGCCCTCCCAAATTCTTCTCCAAAAATGTGTCATAGATCCTCATCTCATCTTGCACCATCGTCACAATCACCTGCATCCCTTCTTGATGCTTTGAATCTCACCATAGTCATCACCAAAGGTGCAACCACAACCACAAAACAACTCAATCACCGCACCGTCAAGAAGTAAAAAGCTATGCGTCAAGTGCACGCAAGGGATTTGTGTTGTGCGCTATGAATGCGGGCCACGTTCTATAATGTGAACGCAGAAGTAGAAAAGATTTGGAAACAAAGATTCAAAAACGAAACTTAACGTGGAGTCATTGCCATAGTCTCTATCCAAGGACAAAGCCAATTAAGTAATTAAATAATTTTTAATTTTTAATTTTTATTAATTATTAATTTTAAAATAAAATTATATTAAAAAAAACCAGACCCCTCCGCCCTGGGCGGGGGTCCCTCCGGCGTCCGCCCAGGCAGGGGGCCTCCCGAGATTTGCCTAGGTAGGGCTTCCCGGGGTCCGCCTAGGCCGGGGCCTCCCCAAGAAGGGGTCCGCCCAGGCGGGTAGGGAATGCCAATAGGGCCATGTTATGTATAACAAGGTACCCTGGGGAAGATGCCCGGTGCCCCGGAGAAGATTCCCTGTACCCCGGGGAAGATTCTCTGTACCCCGAGCTCGACCCAGTACACGTAGCGGATATCAATAGGTATGTTTTGAGTCTGTATACCTACACATATTCGTACATATACAGGTTTTCTTAAAACGAAAATACTTCTTGGTCTACCCAAAGACCGTCCACGTGGCTTAGGGTTTGGTACTGCAATCAGTCTCTCTCCAGCTTCTGCCTGTCGTCATCTGTAGCTTAGCGAGTTGCGTGCTTGCGAGTTGTTGCAGGAGCTTAGATCGCAGTTTTGGTCGCACGGGGTCAACTTAGGGCTGATCGCTCTAGCATATGTCACAGCTCGAGCCGAATCCAGAGCCTAGCAACGTGGTGGTTCTGGACAGGGGCGAAATCAAGAAGCGGATTGGCGAGAAAGAGGAGGATAAATGGAAGGTGAGAGTCTCTCTCTCTTAGAGTGAGAAGAGAACGTCCCTGGATTATATCTTTCGGAACCAATTTTTATTTGCAATGAAATTCTGTTTCATTTGTGTCAAGAAAACCTAAGTTTTAGGTGACTGTGCACTTAACTGAAGCAAGTGAGTTGCATTGGACTGCAGCATATTAAGGACAGGAAATTGAAGGGAGAAATTGTGCAATGGGAAAAGTTGTTCGGAGAGGCGCCTGAGACGGCAACGAAAGTCCAGGAGGTTTGTTCACTTTCTCCTTTTTTTGGTGGATTAACTCGTAGTTAGGGTTTCAAGCAATGTTGAATCTTACAATTTGCGTGGTTGTTACCAAGCGATAGTTAGGGTTTAGGGTTTAAGGACATAATTCCTTGCAACACACTGGTTGCTGCAATTTGGCTGTATATGTCCATCTAAATCTCTGAGCGGACAAGCTTTAGGGCAACGTTAGCAAGTAGACATGAGTTTTGATGCCATTCTGTCACTTTTAGTCCAGATTCCGTTTAGGGTTACAGATTAGCTTGTAGTTAGGGTTTTAAGCAACGTTGAATCTTACAATTTGCATGTTTGGCAGTGCCACAATTCTGAATTGTATGGTGGAATTTATCCTCATAGGATAAATTGCAGTCACTTGCTGGAAATCCATCTAGCTTTCTGGAAAACCTTCCCAAGGAGGTGAAGCAACAAGTGACAGTTCTTCAGGAGCTCCAGGTCGGTCATTGAGGGGTTCACATTGGCAAGTTCTTCAAGTTGGTATCTAGTTGCAATTTGGATGTTTTTAAGTTTGCATTTTGGATGTGATTGTTACTAGGGTTTCATTGAACTTGAATTCCGAAACGATAGCTTTGAAAAGGGAAGTTGTTGTTCATGTTTCACAGGTTGAATACGATGATCTTAAAGCGAAGTTTAATGAGGAGAGAGCAACTCTCGAAGCTAAGTATCAGAAATTGAATGAACCTCTTTATGTGAAGGTATGCAGCTTCTCAGTATGTTTTTAGACCGTCTTGGATAAACGTAATACATTTTGAGGCCATTGTGTTTAATTTGTTACTTTCATATTTCTTCTTCTTCTTCTTCTTCTTCTTCTTATCTAACCATGTCAGTTGACTCTGAGCTTGTAGTATGTTCTTGTAGTATGCACATGGAGCAACCAATAGATCTAGTGGATTACGTCCACAACATGTTGGCCGTAAGAGTTCCATTGAAACGAATTTCTGAGGCCTTTAACATCTCTGATCCGAGGCGCTTGAAAAGGCTCATGTCGAAGGCACTAGGATGGAGATTTTGAGTATTTGATAGTTTCACAGTTGACGAAGTCTCTGAGAAAATTGAAGCTCTCATTCCAATTCGGGAGCATGGAGTCAACTGGGGCATCCTTCATGTGAAATGTGCACTTGCACGTTTGAGCTTTAGACCTCCCAGGAGGAAGATTGCAAGAGCTTTGCAGATCTTGTCAGGTATGCTTTGAGCCCTTAATTGTATAATACACAAGTTGGAAACAATTTTGTTCAATCCTCATCTTTATGCATACCTTGGATCTTAATGTATTTCATTGACATAATGAGTTTATTGTGCAGGGGCTTATTACGAAAGAAGGCGTCGGGGGTTGCCTTTGGCACGACGACAATACAATGTTACAACGCCAATGGTGCTCTGGCATATTGACTGTGAGTTCCAACAACCCCTTATTGTTAGGCTTGTTTATTCCGTTTTTTAGGTCTAAGTTATTAAGATTTTTGTCTAATTTCAAAAGAATTGTTTGCTTGCTTACAGCCTACAACAAGCTAGTTATGTATGGATTGCGAGTGCACGGCTGCATTGATGGGGCGTCGTACTACGTGTTGTATGCGAAGGTAGCCTCAGACAATACTCAAGAGACACTCTTTGAGCCTTTTAGAGGAGCCGTGGAGAAATTTGGGGCCCCATTGCAAGTCCGATCAGACTTTGCGTCAGAGCATGCGCTCATTCGCCGACTCATGGAAGAATTACGTGCCGACACAAGGAATCCTTTTCTTGTGGGTTCCTCCGTTCACAATCAGGTAAAAGATTTTTTCTATTTGCTTTGCTAGTTTTATCATCATTGATGTCCTTAGTATCCATGCTCTTGGTTTACATGACCGGTGACCCCAACTGAACCAGTTGTCATTCATTTGTATGCAGAGAATTGAGCATTGGTGGAGGCACCTCTGGGAAAAGGTCATTTGGTACTACAAAAATGCCTTCAAAGTAATGGTTTCTGAAGGCTTATTTACACCAGACAACCCCTTTCAACGAGCTTCATTCATAGCTGTTTTTCTTCTAATATTACAGCAAGTGGTGGACGAGTATGTAGGTGTTTGGAATACGCACCTTGTTCGCCAAATCAACGAAAATGGCAGATTTCGTCCTTCCCATGTCCCGGCTCGTTGCTTCCGGGAGTATGAGAGGTTACATGGGTGGGTTCTCAAAAACTTAAACCCTCTTTCACATTTTAGGACAGTTGTGCAATTCCCTACAACCTTTGAAGAAATTGATTTCTTGTGGCTTGGTGGTTTTCCAGATGGATCTTGCACATTGAAGATGCGCATGTTGCAGACAATCTTGATCACATAAGAACACAAGATTTGGGGCCACCTGGTCCGCACACGTGGAGAGCCCGTCAACGAGCCCCAGAACCAACTATGTTCCAAATTCCGGAGTTGCCACATGGACTTACTCTCTTACGAGACTTAGCATATGCAAGGAGGAAGGAAKGACGAGATAATTTACAGTGCTTTCATCTACACTACTATCTGTCGCATTACTGTTACCAAGCGCACGACAATCTCACGTATCTCAATCAAGTGCCTGTCGTAGAACATTCGGTTGAGAGTAGAGATGCTTATGCTCTTTTACTGGATTTTGCAATTATTAGGGAAGATTCTAGCAAAGGTTAATCTCATTGTGCACTTCATGTAGACTTAATCAATTTAGTACTGTTCATTTTTGCATCGGCAGCTTCTGATTTGTACTGTTTTTCCCATGTGGTTTTGCCCATCTTCAATTGGACAATATTGATTTTTTGACGGGGGCAATATTGATTATTAAACCTTGAAAAACCTCAATTACTTCAATTTGAACTCTAAGACATTCTTTTACTTTATACCCAAACTTTGTTAGTTTTGGGCCAAAACACACCAAAACTTCTATTAGCTCACTTGTCACTAATGTCACTAACTCCCCATTAGTAACAAGTCAAAAACAACAGCAACTACTAGCAGCAGCAGCCGCCGCCCTTGACACTCCTTGCTACTCCATCCAGGGCAACTACAATTCCAACAGACCCAATTGCATCATCCAGCACATCAAATGTAGCAAGCTCATCTATACAACCCATTTATTTGACAAGCCCAATTGATGACAATATTTTCTACCATGAAGACAGCTTGGATCAACTCACAGAAACATGGCTGAAAGCAAAAGAGGGCTACTACACAGCATTGGGAAGGAGAAAATCTCACACTAGAAGTTTTCATCACCTATTTGCTGCGGAGGTTGAATACAATCCTTCATGTTCCTGCAAATCAACCATCAGAGTTTCAATCCATTACAAAGATTTTGATCAAGTGCAGAGACACGAGAAGTGGCCTATCATGCAAGGAGAGTGACTTGATCAAGTTGACTAGCCATCCAACTCTATCTATGTACACATCAGCAGATATAAGGAGAGAGTTTGAAGCTGCAGCGAGACCTTTCTGGAAGGAATGGGCAGAATTTGAAAGAATTCTCACCTTTCTTCCAGGAGATGCAACTTGCAGAGGTCATGCCCAATTACTGTTGCAAACCTACGGAGCAAAGAGGCAAGATAACATCAATGAGTTAGAGGAATTATTTACACTTCCTTCTAACAAAAAGATTACAAAAAGCCTACTATAGTTGATGTGCAGCTCCAATTTAAGTCTTGATCTGGAAGAGGAAGACTTGTTCAACAAACGAAAAGAGGTTGAGTTAGCCTTGCTTCAATATCAGAGGCATTTCCTGAAGAATTCAGTGTTTCACTCAGTCAAGCAATACATGGAGTCATCTTACCATGTTCTAGACCATCACATCAAGGTATAGTCATCCTACTCTGTTGTACAGATAATTTCCATCCTTCAAGAATAAAAGCTTCGAGTATATTATTCTAATGATTAAGATCTAATGTAGGTTTATTAAGGGCGAGAATACAATTCATTTTGCGAAAAATGGAGAGAGGTGATGCTGGAGAACAAGGCTTGCTATAAAGTGAAGATCGATTTTGTCAACAAGAGCGGAATTGCACAAACAGATACAATTGACTTCAATGGGTTAACAAATACATGGCTTACCAATTCTTGGAAGCAGTTTTTCTCCATGCCCTTTGTGAGTTACTTCTTTCCACTCATAAGTGTATGGAATGGCATTCATACACTTTTGACATTCCATACTATGATCCTATACAAAACCACTCATAAGTGTGTTGTTAATGCAAAAGCAGAACTACAACAGCATCTTTGAATACCCCAACAACCGGGAGGGATCAATTCTCCATCCACTTAAAGATTCAAAAGTTGTGCGACTAGACTTACAACTTGACATGGTAAGCCACTTACAAACTTATTCATTTACATACTGATGCCAAGAAAATGATGAGCTGCTATTACTTTTCTAATTGCACATTCTTTACTGTACAGGCAAAAATGTTGGGCCACCTCATTTGGATGATAGGTGCAAACGGCTTGGAGGTCAATCGACCCTTTACATTCTCAACTTTGCTAATGATATGCAAGCAAGTTCCAGAATCTCAAGACTTATCCAAAGGAGTGGACCTACAACTTCAAGCCACTCTGGAGCACGATTTTCGTCTATGCTATCCTTCAAAGTGGAACATCCTACGCCAACTGAGAAAATCACTAGAAGAAGCAAGGAATCTCATTTCTCACCTCTCAGCTGAAGAAATTGATGAAGATATTGGTTGGTCTTTTGTTGGCTTCACTCTTGTTGACGAAAAATGGGCTGTTCAGGTTGAAGCCAAAATTGGGGCTATTATCTGGTCTCATCTTTTCAAAGAGAGAGAGTTGATTGGTGTTGCTCTCCGAGAGGGCTTCAACCTAGCCATTGAGATGGCCCCAACATCTGCATCAAGGAAGACAGAGTTTCAATCCAACATCAATCTTCTAAACCCTGATTGCTTGAAGATCATTTTTTCAGGAGCATGCTCTGTTGAGCCAACAGAATTCCTGAAGGTGATTGAATTTGAAGATAGAATTACTGAGCAACAACGAATCTGGTTTGGAGTTCTTCACCACCTAAAAGATCAAGGTCAAGCTATTGGACAGGGACGATGAGCCCTGCATTCAATCCAGCACGTGTTTTAGTACACTGTCTCTTCCACCATACAAAATTTTGGACAATATGCTCCAAAAGATCAACTACTCTACTATGGATACAAGCTATGGACGACCTTAGGACATAAGGTCAGAAGTTAGGATACTAACAAAACATGACAAATAGTGTAAGTGCTATACCTGCATTCCAACGTATAGCACCAAAGCATTAAGAAGAGGCACATTGTAGCGAGTGCCAGAAGCTTACCCCTTCTTCCCCAAGACTGAAATATTTTGGAAACACCGATTGTATAAGTTCAGAGGGACTATAGAAGCATCACTATTACTGTGCATCATTCTCACAGGCCCTTAATTTTCAGCATCAAGTGAGAATAGTTTATTTTTCATACCAGTGTCCTTTTCATCTTGTAGGAGTCCCTTTGCCCATGCAACATGAACTAATAAATAAACAAATAAAATTGGAAGCATAATTGGATCACTAGTTTTTCAGTCTCGTCTCTGTTGTCTGTAATCGAACATTATCTCCCACTTGTCTGTACAGACAACACATCACCCTACCTTACTGCTGAAGAAGAATCTCAAATTCATTGTATTGGCATCGAAGCTCATCAGTTTAAGTTATATGGTAGCATCTTAAATAGATTCTTATCAACCTAACCTTGTTACAGACAATCAATCCAACAGGAAAATTTGCAGTAACTCAACTCACCTGGTAGAAGAGTTATGCACGCCTCCATCGACACCCCCCATGCGCTGTCCGGATCGCTCGCCTTGCACAGTGGAGGCGCCTGCTCGTAGCATTCATTCGTCAGCGGCTTCTACCAAATTACCGTCTAGTCTTAGTGAGCGACAGTGTTGATTCTCCCACCCATGCTTAGGTTCCCTTCCATGTCCTTCAACATCTGGAGGGACAGAGAAAGCAACTCGTACGTTGAGAGACCGAAACATGCAAGGAAAGATAATAAACGCTATTATCCACAACTTGCGACAGCAGAGTCCGTCTATACATTACGACCTCACCCGTCAAAA
The DNA here is from genome assembly GCA_006891605.1 of Pleurozium schreberi. Taxonomy (NCBI): domain Eukaryota; kingdom Viridiplantae; phylum Streptophyta; class Bryopsida; order Hypnales; family Hylocomiaceae; genus Pleurozium; species Pleurozium schreberi. The sequence continues at coordinate 47,172 of VACF01000219.1, read as the reverse complement.
TGACCGACAGAGAGACATCAACGGTATATCTAGTTGGAATTCGAAAGCCTACGAAAGTCTGTGATATAAAGAGTGCGCAAAAGGAAGAATTACAACCATCCAGTGCTGATCCGACTTCTCCATCGCTAGAGCAAAACGGCGGGTGGACAAGCGAGAGGAGCACAAAAGAGAACGAGGAGGGTGCCAAGCCGCAAGCTTGCTGGTGCCAAACCCTAAGCTTGTCAAATAGTCTTGATGAAGACAGAGATGGTCACGATGCAGACGGAAGGTCTGAAGATGGGCGGTCACGATGGCTCCTTGGGCAGACCAAGAAATTTTTGGTATAACAATACCCGTATTTGTATAAATACGTGTAGGAATCCTCATACGAATTGATATCTGCTACGTGTACTGGGTCGAGCTCGGGGTACAGGGAATCTTCCCCGGGACACCGGGCATCTTCCCCGGGGTACCCTGTTATATAGAACATGGCCCTTTTGGCATTCCCTAGGCGGGGGGGGGGGTCCACCTAGGCGGGAGGGGGTCCGCTACTCAACTTGCGGTCGGCCCAGGCAAGGCTCTTCGGGCCACTCACGGATTCCCCCTCATCAAGTAGTCGTGCAGTGTAAAAAGGGTTGTAGATAGGATTTGGAAATTCAAAAATCAAAGTCGATGCCATGGTCTGTGTCCAAAGGACACAGCCAATAAATTATAAAATTGCACCTAAATTATATGGCCAAGAAGAAGTCAACGAAGCTAGCATGAAAGTCTACAAGCCTTGAGTCCAAATGCAAGTAGGTACTCCACAACCATTGGGGGAGTGCTAGTATGTGAGCATTATATCTATGAGCTTAAGAATCTATATTATACACAACTTCTATGGTTATAGGTGTCTATATTACAAATACCTATATTATTGATTATTTTCATGTTAAAATGCACTTAAATTATATGTACATATGTTATAAACACCTTTAAATGGTTGTAGATAATATCTTCAATTAAGTTCAAGGCTCGTTAGTTCAGGTCTCTATAGTCATGCGCTAGCATTGTTGCAACCATTGAAGGTGTCTAGAACATATGTACCTCTAACAAAGATACCCTATAACCATGGAAGTTGCTTAATCCTAGAAGGACGGGGGTCCTTGTGGAAATCGTCATTTCTAAAATCGTGGGAACAATTGGTATTAGAAAATTCAAAAGAACTCATTTGAAGTCAAACTATTGTAGAAGATCTTCCTTTTTCACACAAAATTCCAAGAATGAATAGTTGCAGTTCTGTCCCACACAAAAATATACTCTGTCATCCATCGAACTACTCTCGTTCGGGGCGACCTTCCCGAATTAAATAACGTAAGTTTTTATAATATAGATACCTTATAATCATTTAATGTGCCTTTTAACCTAGTTGCCTTGACTCCTAGGTTTATGGACTCAAGATCTTAGGCTTAGCTTCTGACAACCCTCATAATATTGTTATGACCTAAAATTTTTCATCAAAAATTTGATATTTATTAACTTATTAATATTTTTGTGCTTGATATTGTATCAACTATCAAATTATATTAATAACTACTTAAAAAGGTCACCAAGTGTCTTTTGAGTTTTTATTTATGTTTTACTATTTTCGTTGCTTATTCGAATACAATTGCAAATATGTTAAGATGACCCATCAAGTAACCTCGTATAATACATTCCAATCAAAGATTGCTATTAACCAAACTATCACAAATACAAAAGGTTTTAAAGAATACATATTCTTACCATATCTAGTATTTATGAATTATTTATACAATATTTTCTTGTCTATCAAAAGGCCATCCCTCAAAATTCAATATTCAAATTCCATCTTACAAATACTAAACAGTCTATACTCCAACGCCCTAAAATCACTAATAGGAATGTGGATAGAAAAGTTCATTCCTCACTTTCACATTTTCCATTGAGTCACTTTTTCACCAAATTTCAAACTAACGAAATATTTTGAAAGTTGAGAAATGTATTACAATTTGAAATGTAAGCAATTGTCCTACCATCCTTTCATCCCCCACCAAACAAATATTCCACTTGAAATTCCAAAAAAATGTGCCATCCTTGTGAGCATCCAACAACAATATTCTAGCTCTAAATCACTCTCTAGAACATGAAAGTGCCTCAAATCAAGCGTGCGTCTTGTAATTGAGAATGGACTAATACTAACTTGGTGGTAGATTGGTGTTGGATTAAAAAAAACTTTTAAAGCCTTTTCATTGTGATTTTTAAATGCATATTTTACGGTCATTGCAAAAACACCGTGCGTTTTTTATAGCGTTTTCCACAATACTCAGGAGTTTTTTTGAGAATATTGTATAATTAGAAAAACAATTTTAAAAAAATGGGTGATTGTAAAAAACACTTGTACTACTTTGTTTCAGTCACACATTGCATGCTGATCTGTTTTTTGGCAATAATTTGTGTTATGGCTCCAAATGACTCAAGATTTATAAGGAAAGTTCTCATGACTATTATACACCTTGCCTAATGTTTTTGTAATTTTCAAAAATGGATTATTATCCAAAAATAGACCCCGATTGAATGTCACACTTGCCAATTTGGAGTTTTTTTGAGCAAAATAGTACTCTAAAAAACAAATTTGGAGCTAAGATTTGGAGGAGATGGTCTTTTATATTGAATAGGGGTATTATGGGGATCAAACAATCAAAGGGACTCATTGTTGAAAAATGTAGATGTTTGAAACATCATATACAACCCCTAGACACTTCAATAACTATTGATGTACAAAAAAAGAAGATATTTATATTGTGTGAAATATCGATTAATTAGTATGGGTCCCCTTAATATCCCTATTCAATGTATATAGTAGATTTGTAGATGATGGCCAAAGGAATTCTTAAAATAATTAATTTTACGTGGTGTGGAAGTCTACAAATTGAGATTCTTTCTGCTTCCATTTTGAAACATAAAAATTATTATTTTGGTGACTTTTTTGGTGGATGACCATCTCCATAAAGTTGTTAAAATGTCCGTCTTTTATTTTGTCTAAAAATTCTTTTTTGTATTTTTCGTAAATTATAACGTCAAAACATGGTTGTTATACTGGACGGACGTCCGGTTCGCCCGTCCGATGGAGGTCTCACCTGTCCGATGTGGTCAACAGGGCGGGGACATGAATGAGCCAAGGCGGGGACCTTATCTGTCCGCACCCTCACGGATCCATCCGTGCCCCGACTGTTCGCGTTCAGGCTGTTCGACCGGTCTGGTTTTCTCGTCCCGTCCGTCCCATCCGATCACTCTTACCCGTCTGTTATGACAACCTTGCGTCAAAATACCTAATTTCTTGAGATTTTGCACTTTTCTGGTTCTCCAACTCAGAGAAATTTTCTATGCTTTTCCTTCCTAGGATATCTTCTTTTTAAAGGTGTATACATTATATATAATTTAACAAAAAAATCAAAATTTTATTTTCTAATTTCAAAACACTGTGGAAAAAAAATAGTTTTTCTAAAAACGCAACAAATAGTACATGTGTTTCTTGCAATCACCCAAATTATATAAAAAAAATATGTTTAACGTACACACCTTTATTGGATTCAAGTTAATTGGATTCATGCTTCAAAAGTTATAGCACATGACAACTTCGTCATTTTAAGTGTGACACAAAATAGTCCGGTCTTTCTTGCAATCACCCATTATCTTTAGATTTTTTTACTATTACTTCTTTTTGTTTGATATGCATCAAAATTTATTACTTGTTGTCTCTCTTCTGAAGCTTTTAGAATATACATAGTTGGTTGTAAATTTTGGTGAAGTATTAACTATGTAGGGAAGTGTCTCAATGAGAAATGAATTGTTTTGTCTCCAACTCTATATCATTTTCTAGAGTATTAAATATTCCTACCAAGTTTACTATAGGAAATGATTTAAAGAAATTGAGGTAAATAATTGAAGTAAGTTAAAAATGGCCACCTTCACTATGAATTTTGATTTCAATAAATCATTGTTATCAAAGTTGTGTGCTTGGAAAACACTCTGATACACAAGATGTGACAATAAATAGAACAAGCCTTCTTGCACTCACAGACAAGCCAATTATATTTTTATTTCAAAAAGGTTTTGAGTTTCCCAGTTCCTTCATTTTAAGGGCTTGAATTGAAGGAGGCTAATTTTTGAGTATGCAGTTTTGAATATGTAATTTTTGTAGGCAATTTTTGTGTGTATTGGTTTTGCTTGACAATAGATGAAATGAAATTTTGAAAACATTGCCCGAAACATTGTGGCAATGGTGTGTAGGGCCATGATTAATTATAGTCTAACATTTTTTAACAAATTTATCCTTTCAATTTTTTGGAGGTTTCAAGTTGCTTGTTTATTTTTCTGAGTTTATTTTTGAAGAAACTTGATGGTGAATTTCATTGAAATGTTGGTATTCCATGAGCCATTTTTAGACCGCGCAATCTGAATTGTGAAAAGACATCTACAATAGGTATAAATTTTAAAGACATCTAAGACATGTATAGATAACATGTATAAAATGGTGCCAAAATAACGCAATATCACCATTCTAATGAAATTCGCCACCTGGGCATTTAAATGCTTAAAATGCACACCAATTGACATAAGCTTAATATATGTGTGCCATTTGATATCCGATATGCACAAGATCTATATATCTTGCGAGTGTGGATCAAATGCCACGTACTCTTGTTTTTGTACTCATGGCGAATTTCATTAAAATGGCTGCATTCCGTTATTTTGGCACTTTTTTCAATTTAGACCGCGCGATCTGAAATCTAAACCCCTCCTAGATTTTTGGAATCTATATCTATCTTAGATTCTTGAAATCTATATTTGTCCTAGATGTTTTAGATTGCACGGTTTGAAATCTAAATATGTCATAGATTTTTGACATCTACATATGTCGTAGATGACATAAAATCTATATAAGTCCTAGATTTCACTTAAGTAGTTCAAACGTCAGGGGTGAAAATGGCACATGGAATACTGCCAATTTAATGAAATTCACCATACTCGAGAAAGGACAAGTAGTATTCAGACATTATAATGAAGGTGATTTGTGCCTAGCTTTGAAATTTTATATTCACGAAACTCCATGCTGGTTTCAACTGAACATATCATACAGTAGAAATTATGTAGAATATATGTTTTCTGGCCTTTGCAGTGAGCTTGAAAAGAAACTTGGCCCTTCATGCATGTGTAACTTACTGGTACTAGCTTAGAAGTGAATTACGACATGTTTACTAACTTTGAAGCTTTGTTTGAATGCATCCAAGTTGAGTTTTAGAGGTCAAAGAATTATTACAAGATCGATAATTTACCGTCACTAGAGATCCACAAGTAGTCCTATACTTGACAAGAAAATAATTAGCTCTTTCTACCACACTGGAAGCTCTTGGGTGATTGGCCTGGGCTGGAGTGGGGTGGTTCGGACCCCATTTTGAACCACCATCCCCCTCTAGGTGTACGAGAAAAAGGTGTGGGCGCCAAAAATTGAGCCCCCTTTTTGAACCACCATTCCCGGTTGAAATGGATGTGAGCGGGCCAAAAGCTCCCGAGCTCCCAGTGCCATTTGGTATCGTTCTTATTTTCCTACACTGGAAGCTCTTGGGTGATTGGCCTGGGCTGGAGTGGGGTGGTTCAGCCCCCATTTTGAACCACCATCCCCCCCTCTAGGTACACTAGAAAAAATTGCGGGGGCCAAAAATTGAGCATCCTTTCTGAACCACCATCCCGGGCTGAAATGGATGTGAGGCCCTATCAGGATGCGCTGTCAATCGCGCTCACTATTCATACCGAAGTTTGGCCCCACAGGACCTCTTTAGCCCGGCTGGCCAAAAGCTCCCGAGCTCCCAGTGCTATTGCTGCAGCATGCAGCTCCTGTTTGAAAGTGTTCAAGTGGAGCATCTGAGCATTTTATCAATGTTAGTGGACATGGTCATTGCTGAAGTAATTAACAAATGAGCCCAACATCACTTTTTTTTGGCAACTAAGTTACACTGGAAGCTCTGGGGCGATCGGCCTGGGCTGGAGTGGGGTGGTTCAGCCCCCATTTTGAACCATCATCCCCCTCAAGATACACTAGAAAAAATTTAGGGGGCCAAAAATTGAGCCCCCTTTTTGAACCACCATACCGGGCTGAAATGGATGTGAGCTCGGGCTGAAATGGATGTGAGCGGGCAGAAATGGTTGTGAGGCCCTGTCAGGACGCACTGTCAATCGCGCTCAGTGTTCATACCCTGGTTTGGCCCCGCAGGACCTCTTTATCCCGGCGGGCCAAAAGCTCCCGAGCTCCTAGTGTTAATTAAATGTGAAGGACTCCTTGGCTTGGGCTTAAAAATTAGATTATGGTCAACCGGGTGGAACCTGCTTGGTGAGCCGCGCGATGACTCCCTGGCTTGTAGAAGATCAAATCCTTCGCTTTTTGTGTTGACTGTGGACTTGAGAGTAATATTGTGATCCTGTTGGAATGCAATCAATTAATACAAATCAAAGTGCGGAGCTTTTCTTTGGATGCAACTCAGGCGTTGATTTTTCTATTTGTATTGTCTGATCCCTGTGTTTCACTTATGGAATTGGGGCATGCAATGGATATCCTTACCGTACCTGGCTTCACGGAAGTTAGATTTGTTAATTTCCATGACAGTGCACCTTGGTTAATTAACTTAATACGAAGACAAAGAATTTCTTCTTCTTCATAAAATTGCTCCCTGCCATCAATCATTTAATCTTAATCTAAGGAAGGTCAAAGTTTAATTAATATTGCAAACTGACACAGGTTCTAGAATACTGGTAGTATTCAGTTCTATTGTTACAAACACTGGGAGCTCGGGAGCTTTTGACCCGCCGGGCTAAAGACGGACTAAAGACGTCCTGCAGGGCCAAACCACTGTATGAACAGTGAGCGCGATTGACAGCGCGTCACATCCATTTCAGCCCGCGCTCACATCCATTTCAGTCAGGGATGGTGGTTCAAAAAGAGGCTCAATTTTTGGCCCCCTCAATTTTTTCTAGTGTACCTAGAGGGGGATGATGGTTCAAAATGGGGGCTGAACCACCCCACTCCAGCCCAGGCCAATCACCCAAGAGCTTCCAGTCGAATAGTTGAGTGGTTTTAGTTTAGTTATCACGTACTTACTCTCCTCAACATAAGTTGGTACCTTCCTTCCGGAGTATCAGTTCAGTTGCTCTAGATAACTTAATCTCATTGGTGCAGTTCCACATGGGAGATGCATGGACTTCAGTTTAGGTGCACAAAGCACAACTGAAAGCACTTGAGGCTCACTTTCGACTTTCAGGTATTAAATTTTGCAATGCAATTACAAGACAGACAGTGTCGATCCTTACGTAATTAAATCCAGCTCCAAATATACGTTCACTAAGCAGATTGAAGTGTCAGTTTTAGAAACTTGCCATGAACGTTGAGTCAATCCTTGCTAATTGTAAAACCACTGATTTCAGGCAATTGCTAAGTACTTACATGGCTACGGTTTCAAGAATACTGTACCTGGCCTCTGAGGGTGATGCAATTGATGCAAGGTGGAAGTTACTATTATCTGGTCCGATCCAGCGGAGGTTCGATCGATCGATCAGTGTTTTCAAGCTGGTCGACTCTCGATCTTGCTCACTTCGATTCAGTCTGTACACATGATACTGTGCACATTCAGATGAAAGAAACTAACTGCGGACATTTATCTGAAGCACTCTAAATTCTTAGGTCCCCAATGGATTCAGAATTTCATCGATCTGGCCGGCTGAAGATTCGGTGCCGGAGCCCGGTGGAAGTTCCTTCAATTCCAGCTCTGCTGCCATGATAGATAAGTTCTGGCATGGGTGGAGATAAATTTAAAGTCATCTACAATTTCTGGCCTTGAAAACCTGTGTACTACATGTAAGTCGGACATCCTCTCACAGATTTTAATTCACTCCAGGCATGCAAGTGTAGGTGAATCTTCCTCTTTCAGGTCTTGAGCAGAATTGAATGGATGGGGGATCGATCGAAACCTCTTACTTCCAGTGATTAAATTTGAACATGTCTAACATTAATTGTGCCTGAATTTTGAATTGGCAAGTTTGCATTCAAACAATCAGTTTCATGGGATCGGTTCATACTTTACTTCGTTTGGCTAGCCTAAGCGACTTTAAAATCTGGTTGAATCGATGCATTTCAACTTTGGACCAGTTGTTACATCGATCTCTTCTTGATTAAAGAAAAAACAAGTTCTTAGGAGTTTGATTGGTCAAGAAGAGTGGAGTGCACTCCTAGTTGAAATTCCCAAGTACACTAATTTCTATTAATTAAGTCATTGAATTAGAAACACACAAAAGGAAAACTAAGAATGGACAATTTGAAGCGGATTATTCTCTATTGCATGCATATCAGTAAAAGGTAATAGCAACTGCAACAAACAATGGCTGCACCACATTCAAGGTAAATCATCCCATTGCAGTCTGAATTGGAGTAGGCCCCATCGTGGTCAAAATGAAGGTAAATCATCCCATCCTGATCAAAATTGTAATGGTGGTGTACATTGAGAACTCAAATGTACACCACCATTACAATTTTGACCACAATGGGGCCTACTCCAATTCTGACCGCAATGGAATGATTTACCTTCATAAGCTAGTCACGAAGCGAATTTATGCCAGTTACTCATGTCAAACTTTCTTAAATTCTACTCTATTCGGGTGAATGCATGAAAGACCGACCGGTTTTTGTAGTGTTCATTAGTACTAGGGAGTACTAGCGACCTTTTGGAAAAAAATATTTAAAAATATTTAAAAATATGGATAATTAGCATAATACTATAAATAGCATGTCACCAAAATTTGAGAACCCAAAAATATTTTGGTCAAAAGTTATTCACAAAATACAATAATAAATTTTTTGAAGAAAATAGACACTTAAGTTTGACTTTTTAATTTGTAAAAAATAGGAAAAACAATTTTAAAAAGAACTAAAAATTTGCGATTTGGGATAACTTTATGATAAAGAGATTTCACCAAAACAATGATCTTAAAACCATATTTAATGTTTAGAAGTGCGTGTGCAAGGGAGCCATGTTACCACACATGTAGAAGACATAAAATAATGTTTTTTTAAATTTCCTTTGGTGGATGCATGACTTCCTAATGTGGAAATAGACAACAAAAATTTCATCTCTAAATCATTAATTTTGGGTACTCCCTAGTACTAAAAACCCCTAAACTGCAAAGTGTGAAAATTTAACTATATTAAAACTTAAATATAAAATGATTTTTTAAAATTTCTGAAAAATCAAAAACTTGATTGGTTTAAAGCTAGACATATCTAATTAAAATCTCAAGTTAATTCAGTTCAAACTTCAAAAGTTATAGTGGATAACAACTCTGCCATTCCAAGTGTGATGCAAAAAACAGTCAGTCTTTCTTGCATTCACCCATTCTAGAATTCCAAGTCCACACGATATGTCTTTAAACTAGAAGGACTGGGGCCCTATGAAAATCATCATTTTTGAAACCGTGGAATCAATTGGTATTACAAAATTCAAAAGAACTCATTTGAAGTCAAAGTATTGTAGAAGATCTCCCCTTTCCACACAAAATTCCGAGGATGAATAGTTGCACTTCTCTCCCGCATGGAAATATACCCTATCATTAATCAGACACTAAATGTCTGCAGCGTCCTTTCTGGATTAATCATATGGTCAAGGGAATTTGATTAGTATGTTTTTTTATTTCTTGAAACAAATGAAATGGAGTTTCCATTTCAAAGGCAAAATACATACCAACCAGCCCAATGTGGCCTCGTGGAGAGGAACCAGGGAATTTTATTTTAGTACCCTATAGTGGAGTGCAATACTTGTATGGTTTCATGAATACTAGTGTGCACTGTGCCATTGGCCCAATTTCTACCATGATTTTGGCATGCTTATGGTTTTTATTTTATTATAAAAGTAATTATTTACAATTATTTATAGTACAATCGAAGTTGCTATGAAGATGTTTATCCAATCTTTGGATACCATATTTGTTTTGAGATCATGTGGTAGAAGTTTCATCAAATTTGACTATACAAATTGGAAGGTTTTAACATTCAAAGTTGGACAAAAAATGTATATATTGTCAAGAAGATTTAAATAATAGATGCTTAAATCGTATATCTTAATTGTTCAATAGATAGGGCCTATGGTGAATTAGCATGAATAAAGGGGTGGTTTAAAGTTGAAGATCAAAGAAACTCAAAAAATGATTTGTACCCATAATATTTATGTTAAAACTTCTGAGTACATAATATTCATTGTTTTTGCTAGAAGTCCAGAAAGAAGCATTTTTAATGATTGTATGGATGTTGTCTGTGAAAGAGCTAGTACATATAATTGACCGTGGGAGAACACTGGGGTCCGCAAATCTACACCTACATATTTAACAGATTGACCTTGAGATTTGTTGATTGTCATAGCGAAAGCCAATTTCACGGGAAATTGTCGCCTAGAGAATTTGAAAGGTACGTCTGCTGTTGTTGATTGTAGTGTAATTATTGGAATGAACGTTGTTTCTCCAGCATGATTTCCGGTTAGAATCCAAGCTTCAATGACACGGTTGCTTAGGCRCGTGACTATAAGGCGAGAGCCATTACATAGACCACATTTTGGTGCAATATTGCGAAGCAACATGATAGGACATCCAACCTTAAGTGATAGCTTTGCAGGTGATAATCCAGACAATCCTAAAGAATTGAGGTATCCTGTAACATATATATTATGATTGGCAGCACCAACCTCTAAGATTGCAGCATTTGCACTCAAGAATGTTTGAAACTCCCCTAGAAACATGTGAAGAACATCCTTGTTGATATCATCAACAACCTCATTTCGAGTCGATAAAATGGTTCATTCCTTGAAATATTCATCAGTTTGAGAAGAAATATTTTGTATACTTCCATAAATTTCTCGGATGAAAAATGCCATTCCTTGACAATTGACTACTTGTTCGGGTAGCACAATGCAACCATTCTCATCAGTTGGAATTTGACCACTTCCAACTTGAAAAAGCCAATTTGCAAAATCTTGGTTTTCCAAACATGTTGTAGTCAAGCACATATTTTGTCGTAATCTCAATATGTGCATTCTTGGCCATAGTATTGATCTTCAAGGTGAAGCAACTACTACCTCTGCTCTAGAACCTTTGATGATAACTGGTAGAATTTGACAAAAATCACCTCCAAAAACTACAGTCATACCTCCAAAATTGCTATCATTGTTACAAAGGTCACGCAAGGTACAGTCAAGTGCCTCTGGACAATGACGGTGTTGCATGGGGACTTCATCCCAAATTATCAATGATGCTTCGCGTAGAAGATCTGCACGATCTGACCTTTTATCAATTGCACATATTGAATCTTCATTGATATTAATTGGAAGTACAAAGGTTGAATGGGATGTTCGTCCACCATCAAGGAGAATCGCATCAATACTAGATGATTCTACACATACTACAATCTTTCCTTCGCTCCGAAGTTTTGCTACAATTGTATTATACGCAAAGGTTTTTCCTGTTCCAGTTGGTCCGTCAAAAAAAAAACTCTATCCACTAGGGTCATTCACTGATGTTAAAATTTCTTAATAAGAAATAGTTTGTTCTATGGTCAGTTTAGATACACGTTCATTGATGATGGATATGAGCTTATCTTGATTCCAATCACATTGTTCAGCAATTAAAGGATTGGGGCAATGAAGATTCCAAGGAATTATAGATTGTGGCATTCCTGGTATATTGGCCAAAGATTTATTGTACTCATTTCTTAAAATTTCATCAATAAGAAACAATCCATAATCAAGCACTTGATGCTCACTGGGGGCCTCCAATTGTTGCAACATTTGTAGTCGATGTCTAAGATCATCACACATTTGATGTTGAAATTGTTGCCACAAATTTGCAGGTTTGTTTGGTGAACAATGAATGAGCAATGTGACAAACAAAGCCCGGAGTTGCGATCCTGACCGCATGACAGAAGCTTCTTGTAGGYATGAAACCCACTCTCCGTCATTTTCCAACAATCCTCTTGCTGAGCAAGCTTCTTTAAATGTGCTATAAAGATGACCAACCACTGTTCGAAGGTCTTCGTATGATATTGGCCCATGCACAATTGTCAAAAGCAAACGTAAGTAGTACCGTTCTCCAACGATTGGATCAGCAAAATAAAGTCTTCCCAATGCAAAACCAGCTCGTCTAGGGGTCCATTCCACATAGTGCTGAGGAAACTCCATATATGTGTATTGTTGAGCATTTGCATCTGTAGCACATCTTGCAAAAAACCCAGTCAATGTAGTAGTCTCGCGTTGTGCTCTTTGAAGAACTTCTACAGCATCATCCTCTTGATTGAATACCACTCTATGCATCCTTGGCAAATGCAATGCAAGTCGTACCACATTGAGGCGTTCTTCGTGCATATCCTTTGCAAAAAATCGCCATGCAGCTTCAGGAGCACTAACATAGCGTGCATCTAAGTATTGGTCTACTTCATTAGATTCACGACCAAAGCACATAGTTGTACGATCATGACCTTTGTAAATATATTTGTAAATATATTTTACTGCATGAATTGAAGCACAAACTTCAATGTTGATGTGACAACCATATTTTTGACACAAATATGAATTATAAGGTACAACATCTCGATTATTGACCAATATGCCACGTGTTTCATAGCCGAGACCAATATTATTCCTTCTACGATACAATGGATATGCATCAACATCTATGGATATAGACTCTTGAAAGTTTTTAGGATAACGCTTCAAACAATTTCCGTCTTTCATACATGTTGAAGTAGGATTGCGAGCTCCACATGGGCCATGTACCATTGTCATTAATATTGTATCAAATAAAACAGGGTCTTCTTCTGGATTAGGAAACTCCGCACAAACAATGTGATCTACAGCCGCAACATCAGCTATTTTGTCTTGTTCTGCAAAAAATAATAGAAAATGCATGTKTGGCAATCCACGCTTCTGAAACTCTATTGTATAGACATGAGCCACTATTTGCCCAAGCATTTTGTGGTGCACAACGTCTCGGAGCAAAGCTTGTGATTTCAATCTAAAAACATAGGCCACCAAATTAGAGCGATCAGATGTCTTTTGTTCTGGCAACAATGCATTTTTAATTTCAGGCCATTCAGGATTTGCAGTCATAGTTCCTAATATATTGGGATGTTTGAAATAGCGAGTAATTGCCATAGAATCTTGAAAAATTTCAAACATGTTGCAAGCATTGCCTGAAAATGACAAAGGCAATATGACTCGTCGACCAAGATTTCAAAGGTCTATTTCTTCATTGGCAACATCTCCAATTGTATCAGCAAGTCTTTGATACACATCTGCTCTTAGCGTTTTTTGATTTGTTTGTATCCATCGCAAGCGGGCTTGCTCTATCACAGCCCATGCGTCAACAATAAATTCATGAAATAATTTCCTTCCATGCAATATTGTCGAAAATTCATTGTTTCGTTGAAACAATCTATATGAGAAAAATTCCATTTGAGTGACATATGATTGTCGTGCTATATGAAGGATGTGAGGGTGCCAACCAAGCTCTCCATAAGGAAATAACAACACATAATGCAACAGTAGATATGTGGTATGACATTCACTTATACGATGAAGCGCTCCTCCACGTAAACATATAACAATGTCACGGGTTGCATTTGGAATGTCACCATCTCCTGACAAAATTAAGGCTATTTCATCAGTTTGTGTGGAAGATTGTAACGCCCTGCTTGCTTACCGTGCTCAAAATGTAGATGCATTGCCAAATCTGGATTATTATTGTCATTTTCACGTTCTTCACGTAATGTTTCATATGCTTGTCTCATAAGCGGAACAAAGTTATTGTGTTCCAATAACATTTGTTGCAATGCTAGCATTGTTTCAGGACGTATTTCTTCATTCTTTTGTCTTTGAGCTTCAATTGCTTCATCAGAATCGTAGATATATAATTGAGCAAATGTTGGTCTTTGGTTTAGTTCAGGTAGAAGAGCCCCACACCTATGAGTTAATCTTCCATGAATGCAAAAACAATAGGGTCCACGACCCAGAGTGTGGTCTCTATTAACACCCACTAAGGTAAAAGCAAGTGCATTGTTGTACTGTCGTATGTGCTCACGAAATTCTGTTGCTTCTGTATTATTTTGTATAAATAATTGTTGTAATGGAGCTGGTGGATCTCAAAGCATCGGTAGATTAATTTTTCCTTTATGACAACATGTTCCAAAAAGAGGCCGCACATTTGTACTATAAGAGACAGGGTTGTCCGGACGTCCGACGTCCGCGGACGCTGCCCCCCGGACGTCCCCTAACATTCGGACGGTCCATCCGCCAGGACCCTCTGCCGGGACCGTCCGCCCGTTGGAGACGCAGGGGACGCCCGTCTAGAGGTGTCCTCGAGTTTGTGGAAATCCCAAAATCGGTATTCGCGAGTCTGTCCGCTTGTTTGCGTCCGCTAGTTCGTCAGCCCGTCCCCGTCCACCAGGTCGTCTACTTGTCTACATTCCGTCCGCCGGATGTGAGCGTCCCGTGGACTCGGATGTTCGATTTTTGGACGCAATTTTCCCCGGAATGTTGGACGTGGACAATTCTGAATAGAGAGTTTTTCTTCGATCCAATGAAAGGCACCGCAATGTTGGCAAACCACATCCATAGCACTAAGATTATGGCGTAATCCTCTTTCAACTATTGGACCTCTTTGCCTAGCTTGATAAATAGCTTGATTACGTAACCTTTGGGCCCTTTCTTCTAGAGACTCAACAACCCTCACCCCTGCTATATAATCTGCTTGAGCTCTCAACCTCTCTTCTGCTTGAGCTGAAGACTCTGCAGCCCTCACTCCTGCTACATAATCTGCTTGAACTCTCAACCTCTCTTCCGCTTGAGCCGAAGACTCTGCAACCCTCACACCGGCTACATATTGAGATTGAGCCCTTAGCCTCTCTTCTGCCTGAGCCGAAGACTCTCTAGCCCTTGCTCTTGCTGCGCGATCTCTTGCTCGAGCACGTTCAGTACGTAAACTAACACTACCTCGACGTCGAGGCGCCATATCGAAACTCCAAAAGCAAAACAAACAAAACAAATAAAATACTTTGTTTAAAATATCTAGATAGCGAGGTATATACATGTACTATCTTTTATATTAAACTACAAAAATAATATCAATAGATAATTGAATCCTATTTAACAAAATAAAAGATAATATAAAATAAAAGATAAAATAAAATAAAAAATAACTTTAATAACTTTGGCATCTCCTCGCCGAAAGCTTTCTAACATACCAAGCATGCCACCGGGGGACACACAGTCCCAAAGATATAAATTTCACATTGTTTAAAACCAAAAATAACTCAAAATTCAATAATTTTCACCTTGTAGGTCAGAATGCCATGAAACCCAGCCCATGCATCCCTCCTCGCCGAGAGCTTTCTGACGGTACCAAGCACACCACCGGCGGATGCACGGTCCCAAAGATATCAATTTTGCATTTTTTAAAACCAAAAATAACTTTGAAATTCAACGACTTTCACCCCATAGGTTGGAACGCCACGAACTAAGCCTCTGCACCCTCTTTGCTAAGAGCTTTCCGACGGTACCAAGCACGCCACCAGAAGACGCATGGTCCAAAAGATATAAATTTTACATTTTTTAAAACAAAAAATAACTCAAAATTCAATAACTTTCACCCCGTAGGTCAAAACGCCACAAAACAAAGCCCGTGCACCCCTCCTCGTCAAGAGCTTTCCGACGGTACCAAGCACGCCACTCGCGGACTCACGATCCAGGAGACCTCAACGTAACAAACAAACAAACAAAACAAAACAAAACAACACAAAACAACACAAAACAACACAAACAAACAAACAAACAAACAAACAAACTCATTTAAAGGATAGATTAATATACTTAGTTTTAAAAGAATCACAACATTCTCTTACCCAATGAACAAAGTATGCTTAAAAAGGATGAACATTTTCTGACATGCTGAACAATGAAGGTAGGTAGAAGCACCAGCAACTGATCATTTAAGCTATTTTGGAGCAGATGGTGAGGCATAAGAGCTGGTGGAAATATTGCCCACGTAGGAAGATAGGAAATATGGAGATTGTAAATTTTTCAGAATTTTCCTCTCAAATTTGAAATTATTGTGAATTTTGGGAGTCCAAAAGCACTTTGCACCCAAAATCGATGTCTAGAGTCTTGCAATTCCAATCACTCAAGAACTACTTTCCCACTCACTTCTTCACAACTTGTGTCATAACTTTATTAGTCCCAATCTTGAATAGGACAAAAACACATATCCAAAACTTGATTTCCATTTTGTGGTTGGAAATAGCACACCCTAAAAGTTGGTTATTGGGCGTGGTTGGTAATTGGTGCTTCTACCATAACATGTGTTTTCTCCGAGATGATTTTCATTTTGACCCAGAACCAGTCAAAACAATATTGAAGCCCCTGCCAATTAAGACCTTTTTGAACAAGGACCTTATTCCATCTTTGTATTCCAAATTTGTTCCAATGAACTCTAGTTCAAATGTGTTCATTTTAAAACAAAATTATAACTTAGGAGCAAACACAATTTCTTATCACTTGGCACAAAAGTGATTTAAAAGATCACAGAGTCTCATAGATTCCCACGATTGAAAAGACTGTAGGAATAACATTTGGATCTTGAGTGTAGGGATGTCTCGGTCCCTTATTGGTCTCGCAATTCTGTATCTATCGATGTTATTTTATTTGTCTTTAGCAACAATCTACATGGCGAATTTCATTAAAATGGCGATAGTTTGTGACCGCGTAGTCTGAAATCTAAACCAGCCATAGATTTCCGGAATCTAGATATATGACCTAGATTTTTGAAATCTATAACCGTACTAGATTTTTAGACCGCGGAGTCTGAAATCTAAATATGTCATAGATTTTTTACATCTAGATATGTCATAGTTGTTTTAAAATATATACCTGTCCTAGATGTAATTTTACAGTTCAGACTTTGTGGTGCAAAAATGGCACATGGAATACCGTCATTTTAATGAAATTCGCCATCTACACATTTAGCACAACAATTATTAAAAAGCCATATTTTCATATGAATTTGTTAACAAATTAGGAGTGATTTTATATTAATACACACCAAGAATGTCTTTCCTGGATTGTATGCAACGTAGTTAATGAGGGTTCAAAGTTTTATTTCACTAGGGTAGAAACTTCAGTTTTTTTGTTGATTTGGTTGCGTTGATCGAGTCACTTTTTGACAGAAATCTGTTGACATATAACCTCAATGGATGATGTGAAGTTGTAAAAAATTACAAATCTATAACCTCAATAGCTTAGATGGGAGGAGGCATGTTCTTCTTCATGAGATAAGGGTACTTTAGTGTTATGATGACCTACTCCCTAACCTCTTGATTGAATATGGTTGATCCTAAGTTCCAAACATCCCACACTAGGGGTATGTCTAGTGTAATTGTGAAAAAAAAGCCTCATTATGAGAAATAACATCCCTCACCACTCTCATGGAGTCATGGCTCAACATGTTATTTCTCGTGATGAAACTCTTCTTTTACATTATCTACACAAAATAATGAAATTAGGTTGCCAAACATCAAGAAAGTTACTTTACAAGCCATCAAAGTCAACAAATATATTTTAAAATATTTCCAAAACTATTTCTATTTGTACACATGGAGGTTCATGAGTCCCAATTACAACAACACCTAATTCAAAAATAGTGCATAGTTTCAAATGTCAAGAAATTAGTGTGGGGCAACCTAATTTCACTATTTTGTTTAATTTGTTTGTCCATGTTGTTTTAGATAGCAAATTTGGGTGGTAGTAGCCGCTGATTTACGTTATTTGTGAGAGTCTTCTTTGACATTGAAAGAATATTTCATACATGTCACTTAGAGCATCATCACTCCATGCCACAATAGTTTGCTATGTTACGAGTCAGTTTGGAAGGCCTTGAAGAGAATGGGAAGGTTGCAATTTGTTGTGCTTCAACTGGCAAATGCCATTACAAACTCTACTTTGGTTTTAAAATGCAAAAATTGCGTTGCTTGCGTTCAACTGCTTGTTTGTGATTCATTAATTGTACAATCAATGCCATGATTGCTCTAATTGATCAAGTGCCAAGGGAGAATCAAGGACACAACAAAGAACGTGAATTTGTTGTGCAAGGGCTTCTTCAATAGAACCGGTAAAGGAGCCAAGTGCAATCCTGACCGCATTGGCATCTTTGTCAATCAACAACACCATACCGTTGCCTATTGTGATTAATAGCTAGAGAGAGGATGCTCTATATGCTAATAGAATCTAGCATGCCAATTGAACGTTCACTTGTAAGATATTGTAATTGGTACCCACTTGATACCTCCAAGGTTAAATCATATCTTCTTAAGGTAGCAGGCTCAAAATCTGCTAAGGCTCTAAAACTGCATATCTTCTTAAGGTAGGAGGCTTGAAATCCGCTAAGGCTCTAAAACCGCTTCAAATGTACATTGTTTGTAAAAGTTACTTTTTCATCTTTACATGAATGTTGAAATAGTGTACATTTAAGGAGGTGGGTTGTTTTMAAACCCTATGCCACTTCAACTTCAAAAAATCAGAACTAATTTCACAAAGCTCCAAACAATATGAAATGACTTGGGTTAGTGACCAATTCCACTTGCCTTTCAAGGAAAATTTACTGAAAAACATTTCAAGAAATTTCACCTCCCAAACTCAGTTTTAGCTCTTAGATGGTTTTTGGACCTCCTAACCTTACACAGACACTAACACTTAACTTACAAGAAAGTGCCACTCCAGGGTATCCATTGCTGCCATGATCCAGCATTGCAAAGTGATCCAGGTCTTGGTGGCCTGTCCATCTCATGAGCACCCATTGTTCACCTAAACTTAGTGCGTACCATAACTCCCCTCGTCCTCTCTTTTGCCAGACTTTTATATTCTATTGACCATTTACCTTTGTGTACCTCTTAACTTGGTTCATCTACCACCCCTTCCTATGATTTCTTTTTTTCATTTTAGTTTGTTGAGTTCCTTCATTTAAGCTTTAGGCTGAGTTGGGGCTTTGTTGCTTCTGTTTGGCTCTTTAGAATGCTTTTCTTAAAACCACGCATCACAAAAATTCTGTAAAAAAAAATGTCAGAAATTGTGTCAAGGTTTTTGCCTCTGATTCTCTGCACACTTTCCTCATCCATAGAATTTGTCCATGTGTTTCAAAATAAAAAAATCTGTTATATTTGTTTTTAAAAGTAAAAAGGTAAAAAATAAAAATAAAAAATCCATGAAGGCCTCCTCCCAATAGCAAGCTCTTGTAGTGTGCGTTTTCAGGTGAATTGATGGGAGTAATGGCACAGGGAGGGGAGGGACAGTTCTTTACTCGGTTGAATGTACTGGACTGTAAGTTTACATTCATTCAGGGAGACAGAGATGGGCAACTTAGTGCACATTAATGGAAGCCCCTGGACGGAAAAGGACCTGTTGGGCACTTAATAGGGGCAAGATTGGTTCAAAGGGGTTGTGTAACATCATGCAATTGGTTGAACGATTTTTTCTTTTTTGATGCAAATCATGAAAGTAATCCAGGACACCAAACCCTTTCCACGAAGTGGGGCATGCACGGTGAATTTACCCTCACTGAAGAACAGTCACAGGAATGTTTTTTTATTTGCATAAAATTTGGAAACTTGGAACACATAATCCCAATGAGAGGCTATAAATTTCTGTAAGGTAGGCAACCCTAATCGCCCCTCATCTATAAGCGTCATCTTCACACTCTTTGCATCTCCAAAATCAATTATGTACCTATGTGAAAGACACGCTTTTAAAACCAAACTTTGACCTTTTATGACTTTTGCATATTGTATCCAAATGTCTCATTCCTCAGTGCATTGGAACTTCCCTTCACTTGCCAACAAGACAATATGAAAATCTTGCCAGCCTTATAATAGTAACTAGGCACAATACCAATTTGTGGTGGTTTTGGGTTGCCTACCTTAGATGGGTTTGGGGCAAAAGGAGGGCTATGAGTTCCTAGACTGCAAGTAACATAGGGACTATGCCACAATAGCACTACAACAAAAGTCCGATGTGGCCAAAGTTCATCCAAGTCATTTTTTATTTATTTTTAATATTTTCTTTTAACATTTTGTTTTTGATTTTGCAATCAAATTTTTTTAGAATTTATTTTTTTGACAACAACAACTCCTTTATTGCATTGGGAACAACAAGGGGAACAGGCCTGAAACGCCCCTCTCCTTGCCTCAAAAAACATCTAATGAATTACCATGGCACAATATTGGGGTTTTTTTTACATCACACAAAATTCATCCTTTGTGGTCTCTTAAGTGGAACAAGTTTAGTATCTTGCAAAATGGGAATAAGAAGAATAAAAGGTACATCAACTATCAACCACAAATGGCATGGTGGGAACAAATTGATTGAAATCATTGAACCCTTTTGAAAGATGATGTGAAAATTCTTTTTGATAGCACAATGCCAACTTTGTGTTCAGATATTTCTTCCAAACATTCACACATACTAAGTGTAGTCTAGTGCAAGATCCCAAGGTTGAATGTGCAAAAATAAATGTTTGAATTTGCCTCATGCTATTAAATTGTCTTGGTTTGGGCTAGGTCTTGTTGTGGTAATCAATTGAAGATTACAACTTCTTTCGATAAGTAATTTTTGCACAATGCACAAGTAATTTGTTTATTGTATATGTTTCTTACATGATGAAGGATAAAAGTTAGCTAAGTTGCAAGCCAAGAGTAATTACCTCACTAAGTCTCAACTCCCATTGAATTTTCAAAATTTGACTGAGTGCAAAAAATGAAGACTTGTTATAGCTTCACATTGAATCACAAATTTTAGGTCACTCAGCCTATAGATGTCYAAGGCACCATATTAAGGTGTCAAATAATCTTTGACATTGAATAAARTTTGCTTGAATTAYTGTATTTAGTATTTWGTTTTTTAAATACTTACTTTTGAAAKTCTAATTTAGGCATTAAAAAWTTTGAAAAAACTATTTATTATTATTCTATAGAAGATTTTGTGCAAAGGTATCCATTGCAAATCTTGATTTTTGTGTGGTAGAGGCTCTTGAAGATGAGGTTGCAATAGAAATTTGGGGAGAAACCACATTGGAATCTCATTATAAAAATTGTAGTGTAGATCTGGAAAAGTTGYAAATTGATTACAATTATAAATGATTCATGTTATGTCTTCTAACCTCATATCTTTCCATGACCTAGATAAATTTCATCAAGTTTTTTCTCTCTAATTTTTTGCAAACTCTAGGACGGTCAAAAATGACCTTGGGCAAGTTGAGATTAGATGTGCCTACATGGCAACACTTTTGGGAAGTTTTAGCACTAAAGAGTTGGTGTTGAGGCAAGAGTTGGAATTTAGATCTTCATGTTATAGAGACACAAATCCCACATAAGCCGCATATCAGTGCACTACTTCCAACTAAGGCTAGAAGAGATTTCCAACCAAAGCTTGGAATGTGTTTTGGGGGTTCATGTCAAAGTCRGGACTAACTTAATAAGGTTACAAAACATGTCCCACAGTAGTGAGCAAGAAAGTAGGAAGAAGCTAGCGGAGAAAGTAATTGTGGAATGATCAGAATTGGAAGAGACTCTAGATAGACAATTGGCTATGCGTGACATACCCTTTTTTGGCTCCCAATATTCACAGTAATTTCAATTTTGAGAATAAAATTCTGAAAATTCCTCTATCCCCATATTTCCAGTCTTCCTACATGAGTAAACTTTCCACGACCTCATCTAATACTGCTCACAATCTACTCCAAATTGCTTAAATGAGCAACTACTGGCTCTTCTACCCCTGAAGTGCTACCCCTGAAGTGCTACCCCTGAAGTGAGCGAGCTGCCGAGCATCCCTGAAGTTGGCCCTCCTCCTTCAATTTGTGTTGACCTTGGCACATGATTGATGCCCATGAGTTTCATAAATGTATCTGCAGCAATTCAAATTGGAATAGGAAGGGTGTCAGTGCCATTTGATTGTGTAGTACTATGTGCATAGCTGATAACTTAATTTAATTTAGAGCAAGGCTGGGAATCAGTGTGTCATCTGCGCTCAATCCTCAGGACTGCCTCACTGTTGTAACTTAGAAATGACAAGCACTAGAGTTCCAAGTTGATAATGGACGATAATTACGTGCTCTAGTCGTGGGGGTGTTGAAAAACGTCTGACCACTCCTATTTAAGTTAAGTTAATCGCTCAGCTGCGCTCCACTCAAAGATGCAGCACAAACTTTGAAGTTTGAACCAATRTCCGGGAAGAACCAGTAGCTAGTTCAAAGTTAGCCGGTGGATTTGGCCCAAAAACTGGTTGCATTCTAGAAACATAGGCCAAAAACCGGTAAAAAAGACTAAATTTTTTAAATTTTATATGGTAAATAGAAGAAATAACCAGACATWATTTTGGAACAACCGGTTCAGTTTTGGAGTTGAAGGAAATTGGCCGGTAAGAGTAAAAATCTTCCCGAACACTGATTTGAACTCTGGGAAAGAGAAAACAAATGGAAGAAGGTAGGAGCATCCAAAACTGAACTTGTACCCTACAGCGTCACTTTCTAGGTGAGGCAATGATTTTAGAATCTAAATTTAGGTCATCTATAGATAGCTTATTGTTTTGGTTAACAAATGATATCCTATGTGTAGTCCACCTAGATTTAGGTTCTAAATTAACTACATTGTCTAGATACTAACGCCATTAGGTTTAGGTTTGCTATGGGATGTTCCTACCGTAAACCAACTAGGATGTTCGATATGAATCGTGAGGCATGTAACACCCAATTAGACATTTTTGCACTTGGAGGGTGCGACATTGCACTTGGCTCGTACGCCATCCAAAATAGACATTTTCAAAATAGGGGGGGGGGGCAAATTTTTAAGAAGATCATTTACTATTTGTAGGAGATGATTATTAGGGATTACTTGTCATTTTGCTTTTGACAACTCAATTACTTTGTGAAAACCTTGTACACTTTTTGCTCCACATTACTCATAAGGCATCTTTCTATGCTCTTTACATTAAAGTACATCTAAATGCGTACGACTACAAGGTCAATTGCACACTACAAAACATGGTATCTCTCTAATACATATTCAAATCATTCTACAAAAGCTTGTCATCTAGGTCCTCCATTTGCATCGCCATGTACTCCACAAGAAGCGGTTTGGCTTTAGTTGGAATGATCACAATCTCTTTTGTTATGTATGCTTATTCCATTGCTTTTGTCAAAATTTTGTGTAAATAACTAACATTGTTTGACTTCCTTCCTAATGTTTTCCTGTGATGAGATTTTTACAATAAAAGGTGGCAATATTGAGTAGCACCAAAAAAAATTCACCATTATTTTGAGTGATTCCAAGTTCTTGAAATATTTTTGGTAAATTGTAGTTTAATATGTACTTAAGACAAACATCTCATAAATTGGACATGTCCAATTGGACAAGAAATGAATAGTAACTTGTCCAATGTGACAACCTTGCTTACGTCAAGACTATGTGAAAGTGCTACATTTGGCCATATTCCAACATTCAATGTAGCTTTTACTTGGCATTTTTTAATCTTTTAAATTTTGTTTTCTTTGTCTACTTCCTCTAAGGTAGAAGGTCCATAAATGGCCCATCTAAGGGTTGAAGGTGAATTTTGGCAAGGTGAAATAATTTTCAATAAATTTTCCTAGAAAGACAAGTGGAAGTGGCATCTAACCCAAGTAGTATCATATTTTTTGGAGCTTTGCTGAATTAGTTATAAATTTTTGAAGTTGCGAAAAAGTGCATTTCAATGGGCTCTAAAACCAACCACCTCCTCAAATGTAGATTGCTTGTACATTGAAGACTACAAAATGTACTTCCAGAACGTGATTGGTTTGGGAACTTGCTCCATTTTAGGACCTCCTACCTTATACTGCCTCTAGAAAGGGTCACCATAGTTAAATTTTACATGAGCTAATTCATGAAGTATCAACCATAATTTTTTATGACARGTAGTATGTGGCCCATCAAGAACACATACATGAGCCAAAATATGTGAAATGCTCATTTCTAATGTAGACACAATATTATTTCTTCGTCTTTGCTCAATTTATTTTTTTTCCATTTTTGTAGTAATTTAGTTCCCACCTTTGCATGCATAGTTGTAAAATAAAGATTTTGTAAATACATGGTCCAGCTACCTTCAAATTAGACTAGATTCCAAGCAATAGGCCATTTTAGCTTGAACAATCATTTAGAGGTTAAGGTAGAACAACCTAATGACCACCCAAATTTACAATTTGGATATCTTGTGCAATGTGTTGATTTTTGCTTGTATATTTTAAAGAAACATAAATACAAGTGGAATCACATTAATCTCATTAGAATTTGAATTGATATGAATTTTCAAATCCTAAAATATAGACACATTAGTAGGTGGGGGTCATAACCATCTTAAAAAGATTTATAATCAATGACCTATCATCCTAATTGCATTTGATGAGTGTTGTAAAAGCATTCTAAAACACCTCTTTCATTGTYTGAAGTGACAACTTATTCTGACAAGCATTTATTTACAAGTATACACACCTAAACCAACAATTATTGATGCACATCTTTACCAACCTTAAATTGTTTATAAATATATGTAAACATGGGGGCCATTTTTGACAATAACACCCAATTGCTTGCCCAAAGTACACAACTTACACACTCTTGTGGAAATGGGTGGGAGATTTGATGCAAATGAGAGRGGCCAATAGATGGCTGAACTAGGTGACAAAAACATTGGGTTGATCGACTATAATATCACACCATAATTGTGCTTTGAAAAATGTTGATCCATGTTTAAGGTAGTCATCTCTACAAGTGACTTTGCTCATGTCTTAATATTGGACGATATGCAATGAACACACTTTTATTATAATATTTATTAGATACTTAAAACAAGTTAGAATAACAAATTATTGTAAAAARTGTTACTAAAGGCATCTAAAAAGATTGTCATGGGTTTTTAGGAGCCTAAAACCAAATTTAGGCTCAATCCAATCTTTAAATTGATTCTCAATATAACTTCAAAGAAGAGGTGAAATGATACAGATTACAAGGCTAATATTACTTGATCTTGACTATGATCAATTACTTTCTTTACACTTAGTATTGCTAGTGTAAATTTTTGAGATATAATTTAGAGCATTTCACACTACATTCCACTTTACACCTCTACAAGTCTCACATCAAGGTAAAAAAACCAATTTTATTAGATTGTAGTAGGGCAATCGAAATTGACTGTTTGGGTGTTGGGCATGGTTGACAATAGATGCATCTACCATTAGTTGCTTGAATTTGTACTAAACCATTTAAAATTTTGTGGATGCAACTTGATGACAATTTGAACACGCAATAACTTAACACCAATAGCCAAATCATCAATGTATTTACAACAACTGATGTAAATTAGAAAAGCGTTAGTAGTATGGTACTAGACACTAGACATCTTCASTGTAAGTTTTCCAAAACCTTTGTATGTCTTTTGCAATGAAATTCAGTTTCATCTGTTTCACAAAAAAAAAAAAAAACTTTCAACGTTGCTTTCTAAAAGTAAAGTCTCTTTCTTTCAATTTCCAAATTGATGCCAAATCATTCAAATTCCGAGGGAAAAAGACTGCAAGGAATTGTCAAAATTGTTCATTATAATCTAATAAATGAAGTTATGTTTTTTTAATGAGGCAATCATTAGCAAAAGTAACACCCAGGGCATGGAGGTGACTGTGTTTGATTTGATTGATAAGGTTAAGTTATTATTACTCTTGCTCATCCAGTATCACAGTTAAAAACCCAGGAGCTGAGTCAACCTCACMGTAGACGTAGAMATTGTGGTTTGGACATCACCATCCTGCTGGCCAATTCAACGACCTAACATAACTTTYGGCCAGCCAGCACTGTCTTTGTGACAAAGAATTTTCTTGGTGGTGTCTTACATTAATTTTCATTTTATTAGGGCGCTATAACTAAATTTTGTACCAAGATGCAAGGACCTGGCAAAACTCCATTTTTTTTTGGCATTCATTGGTATACCAGAGTCTAACTGATGCACCATGACGTACTGGTCAACTTTGCTTCAGTTGACAAAATCTAAGGCAGTGATCTAAAACCTAAACTTTCAGGGATGTCGTTTCATTTAAAAAATAAAAATAAAAAAAAAACACTATCATGGATGTTATGTAAAGTATGACTGCTGTATTTTCACAAATTCATGTCCTCCCTGATGAAATTGGATTGACTGTTTTTGGATTGAAGGTGCAGAAACAAGTCCACCAATGTTCATGGAGAATGGTCAGTTAGTTCATTGTTAGCAGGTGGAATTGGAAAAAAACCCGGTTGCACTTTAAAAACATGGGTAATATCCTAGTGAATAAATTTGTTAAATTTTTGTTTGGAGTAAGAAATAGAGGGGGGAAAACAAATTTGGTACTAATAAACGAGTTCGAATACTGGAATTAAACGAAAGTAGTTTGTCTAAAACTTCAAGAAATTGTGAATGCTAAACATTCAGAAATCAGAGAGTAATTGGACATGTCCAATAATTCTTATGAATTTAATGGAATTCAGGTAAGTGAACTCAATGTCAAGGTTGGCACTATGGTACCACAATGAAACATTCACGTTATCTTCCACTAGGTTCCAACAATCACTTGATAACATGAGATAAGGTGAGCATRCCCAAAATCAACCAAATAAGAAATTTGTTATAATCTATGTACTTGAATCTTGTAGGTAGGGTCATCAAATTTTTTACAAATAGGATAAATCCGTATAGTAGGGTGAGTGTCACCCTTGCCCTTTCAAATGGTTTGGCGTGTTTTGGGTTCTTCATGAGTCCCACTAGTTGACCAATTTCAATTTTTTTGTAGCCGAACTCTCTAAAAATTGCTTATTGCACTCCAAGCTATAGGGCCTCTCATATTTGAAGTGTGCTTCATTTGAGCTAGAGTACGGTTTTCAATGTGAATTGTAGAGACCAACCTTGCTCCAATCAATAAAAATGCGGTGAACACAAGTACTTTGGGCAGTTGTGGCCTACAACTGCATTGGTTTCTGAACTATTGCATTGGAGTTTGCAACATACAGTCTCTCGGTGGGGGCGTGGGAACATGGAGTGGCCATCTTCTTTGTTGACACACTTCATCCACGATGTGGAGTGTTCAATTTAACGCAAATCAATGGAGATGCTCTAAGAAGTGCTGAAAGGAAMCTCTTAATTACATTTATTTTGGTTGCACATGAACTTTTTCTCTATTGTTGCTCGTTGTTGGTACACACAGTTGTCAAAGCATTGATTTACAATTGTCAATAGTAAAATGGAGGTTAAATGGAAGACGGGTGTGGCAAKTACCTTCCTTTGACAAATGAAAAATAGAAAACAAAATATATATTGTTTATCAGTCTTGATATTCACACATTCAAGGTGAATCTGTTTTTGGTAGATATTATGTTCTTTTAGTAGCTCAGTAGGGCTTTGGATACATACTAGCTTGTCAAACCCTAACATTCCCTTGGAGAGTCCAAAAYTTCTCTAATCCATGGGTTATGGTCAGTGTGGGTTTTCTTGCCTTGACAATTGCAGTGTGCACCAAATTCCAAAAAAATAAAAATTGTATTTTGACATCCACCCACACCATATTAAAGTCTTGTAAATATATTTCCGACCAAACTCTACCGGGCTAGCTGTTCTTCATTCCTCTGGTGGCTGCAGCCATAAATAAAGCTTTCACCATTTTCATGGAAATAGAAAATTTAAGAGTATTTAAGAAAAAAAGGAAATTGATATTATGGATTTGCAATGAGTGACATTTTATTTTATACCATAATTGCACATAATGGCTATAGCCTGCAAGAAACACTCAACATCAACAAAAACATCAAGTTTTCAAACCATATTTAAGTTACTGTCTTGAAGATGGCATCCCACCAGGCTCCATTTCAGTGCTTTTTCAAAAACTGTAACATTTAAGTTCTAAGAGTAAACATCTCAAGTCCACAGTAATAACAATGTAATCATCCCCCAAGCCAGTGTTAATTAATTTAGACCAAAATTACCTCAAAACCCAAGAATTTATTGCGAATTAAGCCCCAACACAATGACAGCTGAGAAACGCCCAAACAGTACATGCCATGTGCAGATGTCCGGAGTCTCCTTCCCACACAAAGATGCAAGTGTTGCAAGTCTGCTGTAGCCATGGAGCTGCAGAGAGACAGAGAGAGAGACAGAGAGAATAAGTTCCAACCATCTCAGTTTGCAGCTTGACTTGGCTGCCGGTTCCTTTTTTCTTCAGAATCACCAACATGGTCAAGAAATTTGCACAGCACAGTGAGAGACAAGAGACGAGAAGAGACAAGCCGGTATACCGCAGAATACAGTAGAAGCTCTACTGTCAGAGCTTCGGGAAGCGAGCTTGCGGCTACAGTACATGTAAAGTATGTTATTACATACTTCGTCGTCTTCGTTCTTGTTCGGAAAACAAAACCCTTTCTACGTTATTTTGTAGACTTCCGCCTTCATCTCCTCTTTCTTCTTCTTCGTTGTCGTCGTCGTCGTCCTCGTCCTCGTCGTCGGGGAATCGGGGGGTGGCCAGGGAAAGCTCAGGGCGTGTTTCCCAAGGCGGAGGAAGAATATTATATGTGACAGTACGTACCATTTAAGTAACTGGACCCAATGATGAAATGGTGTGGTGTTTGAATGGGGAACCCAAGCTCCATACGTGCAGCCATTGTTAGCTGAGCTTCAGAAGGGAGKGTCGGGGTGTTCCAAGCTCTCATCGCTGAAGCAGCAAACCTTAACTTAGAGTTCGCGCGCTGTTACTTAGCTGCATTGTTGATACTTTTATGAGAAGTGTGCACAGTTCGCAGCTTGAATGAGCAGCAAAGGAGCTGTCTGGGTGGAGGTGTTCCCAAGCTGGTTGACAGCAGGAGCAGCCAGGGGTAGGGGCGGGGGCGGGGGGGAAGATATATCAATGCGCGCGGGGGGGTAATGGCGGACAGTGGACTACGTGGGCGGCGTTTCCAAGATGGGTGGGGGTGGGGTGGGGTACAAGATTGTCGTGTGGGGAGTGATCGAGAGCTTGCGAGCGAGCGTCAGTACTGTCAAGCTTCATTAAAGGATTCGATAGACTCTGTTTTTGCAGCTGCGAGTTTGGGTTTTCGGAAGAAAGGGTTAAGTGAAGTGCTTGCTAGCAGTTGATCGACAGGAGAGTGATCAGCATTGGCCTCGCTCTTGATGAAGCAAAGATCGACTGCAATGTATAGAAAGATTAAGAGCAAGGTCCCAAGTTAGCAGAGGGGGAAGTTGTCGTTACTKTGGTTGCCTGGGTTGGGGTCCTCCRCAAGAAGAASTGTAATTTTCGCTACTTCTTGCACATTGTGGTTTAGGGACGCCTATGCATTTGGTAGTTTTGTTTTATTGCGGAATGCAGGGTCCSTGCATTGTTGATTGGGGTTTATGTCTGAGGAAAGTTTATGCAATGGGGTACACATGAGGTTTGGCGGCCACCAATGAGCGCAGGATTGATTTCATTGCTTCGACGTCCTCATGGCACCTCAGCGTCATTAGAGAATAACAGCAGCAGGTGCTGATTCGACTCCAGCTTTGCGCACAATGCGAAACCATGGATGGGAGCTTCCGTATCATCCTCTCCAGGTAGGAAAATGTTTTGCTTAMCTTGCTCTAAACCCTGCATTGAAAGCTCTTCACTAGTAAATGCTGCTTACCTATTAAGGGGTATGATAGCCACTTTCTGGCCAAGGTTTATCACTATTAAGAACACGAGGTCGTCTTTCTGGATTTTTATCGAGAATGCACCCCTTTTTAGTACCATTGAATCAGAAGCCGCATGCTGCGAGGTTCTAMAACTGTAACAAAAACTTACATTACTGAGAGTAGTACGATATAATACCTGTGATGGCTTGTGTTGAGAAGTCGATTGGATGTGCTCAGGAGTTGATTGGTTTTGAGAATTGATAGATAAATTTCGAAGATGAGAGTTGTGATATATGCTGAAATGGCGCATTCAGTGAAATGACTTCAAACGGTTTTGAAATGGTATGAAATCTGTGAGGAGCTCTGAGTATTTTGTAAATTAGTCTCGACTTTGATGTGCAGGACTGACATTGCCTGCTGTTTGATGTTTCGAACAGACGGTGGGGGTTGCTGTGTTTTCGGGGATATCGTTCTCCTTCTATGTCTTTTTTATTCCTTTCGTCGGAAGCAGTGTCCTCAAATTTCATATCTACGCAGTCTTTACCCCGGTGGTGAGTGGTGACTTGAATTGCATGAAGACAGCTTGGACAGAAGCAAGTCTCTGAATTTCATAGGATTACATGTTTGACAATGGGAAAGTTGCAAATACTGTGATGAACTCAAATTAGTTTTTTGCACAATAATGGTAACCTCTTAAGTTTTCAAATCGGCCAAATGATTCCGCCTCTCTACCTTTAGTAGTTGAAATAAATGATTACTTCGGCTGGTTCAAGGTTTTGAAGGGAATAAAATGTKTCAATAGGACAAATAAATCATATCTTACATTTTCAAGTGTTTTGAAAARCTATTATAATCAGTTGACAAGCCGCTTTCSAGGGAGATTTCTTCWATTAAGCTTGTGCACTTAGGGGGTTCATAGTGATACCTTGTAACCTACGTATACTGTTTAGTTTAGACAGTAACTCTACTGTTTTTGTCAACTGATATTGATTGTGGCAACATGCAGGTCYTGGCCGTCTTTTTTCTTTAYGTGAGATGCGCTGGATGTGACCCAGCTGATTCAGGGGTTCACCAGTCCAAACGCGCCGTGAAGGCGAAGCAGCTGCAGGCCAAGAACTTAGCCCTGGGAAGTATTGAAACTTGTCATGAACATCCACATGACGAGTCTGAAAGAAATTCAGAATCCGCCAGRAGTTCGAGATTKGGTGCTTGCGTTTGGYTGTGTCTCCCATTCACGCTCTGCAAAAAGGATGATTCGGCCAAGCCCAATTCTGGGGAACAATTACTCTACTGCAGCATATGCGAAGCGGAGGTACTGATGGCCAATCTTTTGTTATTTTACGTTCTTAGTTATTGTTTTATGTTAGTGTTGTGTAAAGTGGTGCTGCTATCAAGCACTACCATTCTGAAGCAAGAGTGATCRGAAATGCATTGTCTTCGTGTACCTCAAGTGAGAATTCAGGTGCTGAATGTAGGTGTCAGAAATATGTCGATCASTAATCGAAACTTCCACTGCTATCACCTAAAAAAACAGAGATTTCATGGTTTTAAAAATGACTAGTTTGATTTGATAATATTATGGAGAGCTGGTAATGTGCAATACGGATGCCCTGAAACGTAAATCTACAACTGCTCTAGTTTTTGGAATTTCTAGAGCTTTGTGCAGTTCGATGTCACAATTTTGGTGCTCAGATTTTGCGCCAATAGTACGAAATTGACGTTGCCAAATATAATGCAAACTAAGGGAGATAAAGTTTCCGATCACCAGTATCAACTAATACCATCGTTTAAGCACAAATAAATTTGAACAAAAGAAAGTCCCCACATAAGCCATTCAAGAGTGCTGAGAGAATTATGGAGTTCATTTTGGGGTTTTGCATCAGCAGCTTCTCTCGAATATCTTACATCGTTGTAGTGGTATGTGTTACAATGCCAAGTAGTTTTTCGTTTGGTGTGCCTCTAACAATCAAGCTAACCTTATGGATATAAGCTGTAACACAGAATTCACAATATTTTACAGACTCGATTATTAATGTTTAGAATATCTCSGGGGGTGTTTCTTATTGCTCATTATACATGTGAACATTAAATCCAAAGCTTCCGAATTTTGCCACAGCTCTTAGACTGCCTCGTGCACAATTTCCCGCAGAAAATTCTCGAAGGCACTAAAGTGTGATTTAAATTCTCAGGTGTTCCTGTCTCTCTTGGCCATGTTGGCGACGATCCCGTTGTGTCAACTATTCTTCTTCCATCTCATTCTAATTCACAAGGTAAGCGTTTAAACTGCGCTTTCCATGTCCATTCATATTTCTTGAGCACTACCTTCGCAATTTCAACTGTGGCTACGAATGCTATCCATAGAAACTCTCATCTGCGAGATTCTCATTAAAATCATGATCCAAATATTTTGAGTCAAGGTTCCCTCCTGAAGTGAATTCAGTTCTGTCACTCATCTGTCAGAATGATAGGCTTGCCAATTCAAAGCCTAAATTGACCTACTGAGAGGGACTTTGGGCAGGGAATTACAACGTACGATTACATCTTAGCAGTACGAGAACAAGAACAAAGCCCAGAACGAGATCATGGAGAAGGTGATGGGTTCAACAGCTTGACCTCCTCACCTGCAAGCTCCAATATAACAGGAGTTAGTGCCGGATTCAGTTCAGTGGGGGCTTCATCCCTGCACAGGGGTGTCTTCTGCACACCACCTCGAATGTTTGTTGAACATCAGCAGGTGCGAATCATGTTTCCATTCCGTGCCTGTACGCACCATTTCCGACACAGGAGAARGTCTCTTATGTCGTCCTATTACTTGGTGTACTCAGGAAAGCTACCTGTGTTAAACCCTGCCAATCGTAACGCCATGTAAGACTGTTCCTAACGAAAATCGCCAAATGTGATCTCACCATTAGAATGGTGAGATCACATTTGGCAATAAAAATGCAAATATATCTGCCTAGCTCCTTGCATCTTTCTGGTGACTCACATTCTGGTTTGGATGATGAAACAGACGGTTCTGACCTTCAGTGGAGACTTGGAGTCGAATCCCGGCAYAACGAGAAGAGCAACAACAAAGTCTGTGTCTGGACCATCACCTTCCCAGCCTCACAAAAAAGTCTCAGTGGGGATCAACCCTTGGAAACTGGCACGAATGAACCCCGAGGAAGCCGCCAAGGCAGCAACTCAAGCGAGGGAGAGTCGAACTTCCGCCTTGGTGTACTCCAAAGGCTCCTCCCTAATCACAGAGACAGAAGAAAGCAGTCTGGAGAGCTCTCGAAACGTGAGTGGGGAGATTACCATTGTCGGAAACAGACGATTCAATCGCAAGAAGCCTGATCTGGCTTACCTCACAGGGAAGGAGAGGTGGCTGCTAATGAAAGACAGACGGGGTAAGAACGTGGTTACGAGTAATAGAACAGGAATTTTAGGCATCCCTGAATCAGTGGTGCTTCCTCTTCCCAGTGGATTCCGGTGTAGCCCCAGTCGATTCTCTGGTGGGTTAGCCTCCTACCCTGGAAGCTCCTATCCAGGTCAGCTTCACCTTTTTTTCACATACTTCGATCGCTGCCTCTATTTTCATTATGATTAGAATTTAAAAGGAATTTTTGCAGGTTTTAATCCTATTGTGTCAAAAGTCTATAGTACGGAAGGCTGATATCGCTGTTAGTTTTCGTAATGGTTTTTCAATGACCGTCAGAAGATATTTTTGTAATGATTTCGAAGAACACCATGCAATGTATTTGCATCTATTTGAGATTGCAATAGCTTTTGCAAGAGTTTGTACATAGATATGCATTGGTTCCGCGCGCCCAAGACTTTTGCAACGAGTTTCCAACACTTTTGCAATGGTTCGCGGTAGGCCATTGGTTTTTAGCGTACTAGTACGGAACAGCTACAAAACCATTGCAAAAGAATTGATGATTTGTTGCAACAGCTACTTCCTGTTGTAGTGAATCAATCGGTTTGTTTTCATTTCATTGGCTTACAACACGCTAACAGTCGATTCTCCCAAACTTGTAATCCAGGAAGCTCCTACCCTGGGAGTCAAATGGCCTCTCCTGATCTRTTCCAGGAATCTCCGGACCTTCGAACGCTTGTCATACCCAAACCACCTGCGGATGTTGTCAAACCATCCGAGGATTTGATATCCAAAGTCCTGTTGCCGAGACCAGAGAAAGATGGCTACGAAGCATCAGCAGGGGAGAGTGGAGATGACAAAAATTCTGGCCATTTGTTGCTTTGCAGGAGCACTCTYGATACTGTGGTCGTGACCCCAAGTGAGAAAGTTGCAGTGTGGGAGGATGGTACCACAGATGGAACGATTGTGAATCCGAGAAAAAGTACAGGCTCACGAAGTTTGGGTTCTCGAGGCTCCAGAAGCTCCAAAGGAGATAGCAGCAGTACAACTGGAGGTGGGTCAAGGGTTTTGTTTTTTTTGAAAATTGGATATAATCAACACCTCCATGACTCTCACTTTTCCACTAGACTTTCAGTAAAATATTAGTTTCTTTCAGCAACATTTAGACAACAACTTAACGAGTTCTTCCAAAAGGCTCCAGTCTCCCTATGGTCATTGTGATCATACAGAGACCTCTCCATGATATTTATAGGAGGCCAAAGTTGACATTCAACTTTTCTACTAAACCGTGTCCAAATGGAACAACGTTTTTGGACATGTTTGGTGAAAATAATTGCTCGGTCCAAACGTTGCATGATTGTAGCTAAAAAGGTTAGTTACTGAAAACGTTGCTAAACCCTTCAAATTCTAGCTGTGTAGGACAATCTTTTCATTAGAAAAAGTTGTAAAACGACCTGATTCCAGTTGAATTTGAAACACAGGAAGCTCTGGATCCCGAGCAGAGGCTAACATCCTCAAGCACGTAAGAAAAGAATGGCCTGATCTTCGAGACCGGCTGTCGGTCTCTCCTCCTGATGACAGTAGCACTGATGCCTCCTCGCCAACCCGCAACAACTCCCCCGCCAGAGAATTGGAGGATGACCAGTGTCGAGACAAACTGATGCCTGATGAAACACCGGTCGTGCCATCCACCCGCAAGCTGAAAGAAAGCTTACTTCTCATGGCGAAGAAGAAGAAGAATTCTCCGAATGGAACCTTCAAGGTTTAGATTCTAACTATGATTGCATAATTATTRTGTTCCTGCAGTAAGTTCTAGAAGGTTCTTGTCTCTTTAGCCTCTTCTCCTGCAACCATGTTGCTAATTCAAGTGATCSAGCTCCTCAGTGTCTTCTCTGATCAATGGCAGGCTTCTTCAGTTTCATATGTTTTGGAGCTTGAATTGGCAGGCTTCTTCAGTTTGATCCTATAAAGCCAACTACCGTTGGCTTGAGATTGATGTCTGTCTGTCTGTGTTACGGAGTCTAGATCTTTGTATTGAATTGAATTCCATTCTTTAWGAGAAACTATATACCTTACTGTATGAGAATCACAAGCTGTCAATTGAATTCCCTCTTTTCATGTGTTGAGCTGTAGCATGTGCTTGCAAACTCATGATTAACTCCGAAAAGACCAAGCGGTTCAAATGCTTTTTTGTGGCAGTTTTTACAAGTCTTAAGTAACATGAAAGTAGAGCCGGTTGTGAGATAAAACATGCTGAGTCATGGGAGTGGCAAGGGAAACAAGCTTTTATTCCCATAATGAGATTGTATTGTACTATCAATGGTTGGGTGGTTGATCTCATCGAACAATCATGTTCAGTCAAGAGTATACGGTGTAAAAAAGAACATGATTATGAGATATAAGGTGAAAGCACCCAAAACCGATCATTTAAGCAATTCAGCATATCTGAAGGCAACTTTTTATGAAAATAATATTTTTGTAGTATTAGCGAGTGAAAATCATGAATATTCAAAAAAGAAATTAGATGTTTTGGATATTGTATGTAATTTCTATGATTTTTTGAAGTGACTGCTCATTAGACCACTGGAACTGTTCTATAGGTGTACTAAATCTGAACACTGTCAAAATCAGTAGTCAGTAAATCAGAATTAAATATGTGTCATTCATATGTGTCAGCGAATCACAATCAAGTATTTGTAAGACATATTAACTACAACCAATGGATGCATTTAGGTGTAGTCTATGGTATAGGATTGAGTACACGTGTGCTAATGGGTGTTTGTACCTTAACCATGTTCTCTATGGCTAAAGTTTAATTGCCACCTCTATAGAGAAGAAAAGAAATGGAGTGGGTTCCATTGAGATTGTGGAGGTTTCCTTTTCTTCAATTTCATTAATATCTTGATCAATATATGCTATAATTGTCACTCTTGAAGACATGCTTCAACAATCATGTATCAAAAGAATTTGGATAACTTTTGTGCACAATTTTGAGTTTCCAAGTTAGATAGGAACTATGACAATTTTACAATCTAAAATCTAAATATAATAACAAAGTTTACCTTGTATATTTAAAGAGTACTTAGATTCCACAACTAACTCCAAATAGTTCACATATCTTTATTTAGTAGTAGTCTTGGTTTGTGAATAGAAGAGGATAATTTAACATGCAACACTTTTTGATTCATTATACACCATCAATATTCAAGTGCTTGGGGTTCCTATTTGCCATAGTGTGAAATATTTAGCACAAGCTCAAGTCATGAGATCATTATTGAAAATTGAAAAATTCTATTGGAAATCAAATGATAGAATTCCAAAGAATTCTTTTTTAATAYTAGGTAAATTTT
The DNA here is from genome assembly GCA_006891605.1 of Pleurozium schreberi. Classification (NCBI taxonomy): domain Eukaryota; kingdom Viridiplantae; phylum Streptophyta; class Bryopsida; order Hypnales; family Hylocomiaceae; genus Pleurozium; species Pleurozium schreberi. Next base: position 10,672 of record VACF01000219.1, on the reverse strand, counting down.
TGTTGGTAATCAATCATGGAACCTAAAATAAACAAATCCTCCATTTACACCAATTAAATTGACATTTTTTTTGCTCTATCTCAAGTTTGTTGTAACACTTCACCAAAATGTAATTGTTAGGACTACTTATACACTAGGGACTAAGTCAAGAAAATAATAAAAAATGGAACACTCTCATTCATCCCGCTCAACCGTTCTTGAACTCTTGACCAATGAGAGTGCTCACACGGGTTTTTTACGTTAGTCCAAACTATCAAACAAATTGGAAATCTTTGTTCACACTGCACAATTGGAGCGTCATTTTGTCTTTCCAAATCCTAAGAAGTTGTACCCATTCCCGTCCGTTTGAGAATGCCTCCCTCATGTACCAACAGTGTACATTTTCTTTTTAAATGTACTCCATTGATACATGATACATGGAGACGGACTTGGGTGCAGGGGACGGAAATGGGTATGTCTACCTTACTGTGATGGGTATGTCTACCTTACTGTGATGAAGTAGTACGGAGTACCTCCGAGTCTCCGTGCAACAGAGCCTCGCGTCTCGCAGTTACCTTCCTGACATTGGTTTCTTGGCATGCGCTCCGTCAGAGACCGGAGTGTAGGGGTTCGCCTTTAAGGTACCGACGTACCGACCCTGAAGCAAATCTATCCCGAATCTCTCYGTGCCAGGGATCATTCAAGTCCTCCAGGGAGAGAAACAATAATGTCGCAAGCTTTCAAACATTCACTGCCGCTCTCACGCACGCAGTCACGCACCTGTTCGCAGAATGTCAGATTGGCAGCATTCAAGACGCGCAAGCTGCAGCCCGGCACCTTCTCGCATTCACTCCGCACCACRGCCGCAACGCCGCTCTCGTTCGCAAACGCTCGCGGCCCCGACCTTGTCAACAGCAACACCGCAATTGCGTGTTGCGAAGTCTTGCGTTGCGAAACTCTACAGTATCGCCTTGCCTTGCATCGCAACATGTCGAAGACGCCATGAATGTGAACTGCATCCACACCCCCTAACCCCCGCCGCTGCATAACCGCCCGCTCGAAGCAAACTGCGAAGGATTGTTTTAGGGTTAGGGTTTCRAGCGGAATGGGTTTCATGAATGTTGCGTGGAGGACGTGTGTGATCCATTCCCCCATGGAGACGACGAGCTCGCCCATGTGGTACAGTAACAATCTTTCAGGCGCCGAGCACTTATTTTCTATGCGCCAGGTTGCGAAGTTGGCGAGCGCGGACATGGCGTGCCAGGGGTTGTGGTAGTCCCAGTAGTTGTCTGCGATGAAGGTCGTGCCTGGTAGTAAGAGGGCATCTGTGGGGAGCTTTCGGAACAAGCCGTAGCTGTTTTTGGTACCGTCGCTTTGGTCAGCWCCGCGCACGCACAAGAGCCTCCYCGCGGGGTCGTCGCCCGGGAGGTCGAATGTCTCGCCGGAGCCGCCCATGCGACCGTGGAGTCTGCTCATGAACCAGTTGGTGTCGGTGGCTGACATGCCCTGCTGTGTCTCGTCCTTCATCGGGAGGAAAGAATTTGACGGTGAGAATTCCAGCAATTTCTCATTCTTTGGTTTTGACTCGATGRCRTCGTCTCGTAGCGCTTGAAGCTGSACGGAGTGTTGGTTGTCTGAATTAGCGCAATCGGTGTCACATGGCGGTGGCCTTGATGAATCTGCTCAATYAACATGACCGAACGTCATGATGGAATGTCAATTTTCAAGACCTTGCGAAAATTAAGTTTTTTTTGAATCGAGCTCTAGTCGAGACTACTGTGAGCTGCAGGCTTAACGACAAGGAGAATATTTGCTTGCACTTACTCGGAAGTGCTACTGCGTCTTGTGAAGATGTCGATGAGGAGCGCTGAAACATTGTCGTCTTCGTCTTTGTCTTCSCGAAATCGACAGAAGCGTGACTGGTTTGTTTATACGAGGAGTTCCACCAGGTATTCTCCACCACGATGAGCTGCAACATGCTGATGGATCCCATCACCGTCACAAGGTAAATCACGTTCCATCCCAGATCGCGTTTCCTCCCCACCGATCTGCTCGGCGTCATTCCTACACTTGCAGCAGCAACATCGTCCTTGTGCGGCTGTCCCATTTCGCAGATGACAGCGAGCGAGCTCTTCTGGGAACCTTGCCCTCTTAAGTTTTGCATCAGATTCTGAAGATCAGGGCTGCAACACTTCAAGAGCGCAGTTCATTTCATGAAATCAATCAACAAATGCAATCAACGTTGAAAGCTCAACAGTTCCCTTGGGCTCAGTTCGGCATTTCAAGCTGTAACATTGTCTCAGTGTGTGCCCCAAGAAGATGATGGCAGTTACGTGCAAATCGGCGTCTTTGAAAGTGCACCTCCAACACAACGTGATTACAACGATCCACGAATTGGAAAAGATGATTCACTCGTGACATGATCTCCCGATTCCATGCGAAGCGGCTACGACGTCATGTGCACGAACGTTCTTGACTCATTGACTTTCTACACAAGAAGATGCTCAATCCGTAGACCATCTTCTAGTGTATTTTGACAACTTTCAAGCAGCGTTCCCAAAACTGTCTAAATTTTGCTGGTTTCTATCCAAGAAAATCCTTGTGCTACTAATACAATGGAAAGAAAGGTCCTTAATGAAGACATTTTAGCCAAAATTGCAACAAACAACAACATTTGATAGCCACTTTGCAACTTCCTCCACAATGGAATTAGCATCTATTTAGTCAATTTTGTGTTGTAGAACTCCTAATACTCCTTCACAACTTGCAATATCCTTTCGTTTCTAGTTTATTTTGATACTGCTCACTCTCAAGGTAGCCAAAGTTTAGACCTATTTGTCTTGGATGGTAGCAAATTATGCTAAATTGCAAATTATACTAAATTCCAAAACCTAAGTAGCATATTGCACAAAATTCCATATACTAGCTTTGGGATCACTGCTTCCAAGCTCCGTATGTGAATTTGAACCATTACAATGATATTTTTGGAATTTAGGACCAAATAATGAAATGAAGCTAATGAAGTATGCTTTTTGCTCCAATTTGAAAATTTAACAAATTACTTAAATTTAATATTTTATTGTAATTTGAACTTATAAATTCATTTTCTTTATTTTCTAAGTATAGATAGGTGCAGTAAATATTTGTACTCCATGAATATTGTACTACTAGAAATTTCATATTTTTCTAGTATATTTTACATTTGCAATTTGCAATTTTTTTTTATTTAAAAATAATTTTAAAAAACAATAAATTCATATTTTCAATAAAATATTGGAAATGAATGACTCACAAAGAACATGTRTTTTCATCATTTCAAAARAKATATAGAWATTTCTAGGRTAAATAATCTCAAYATGGAAACATACAAATAATCTCAAATGTGAAAGTGGGATTTATTGCAACTTGTGTGACTAGGTCAAGGTAGACCGGCCTATTTTCGCCATTTGACTTTTGGCTACATCTTTACCATAGAATTCATCCAAGTCCGTTTATTTTTCTTGACAATTTCAGGGCATTAATTCCAACTTGGGTAACTTGTCAATTCTCGATTGGTCAATACTTAAGTGCTAATAAGTACATGGAATGGTGGTTATATGTTGTTTAAAGGATGACTCTCCAATTATGAATGGTTTTGTAATTTCAGGGCAAACCCATGTAGAAATTCATAGAAATTAGAATATTAATTGGAAAGTATAATTCTACTTGGGTTTGATTTGTGAAACAAGTGCACACCTCTCAAAAATATGTGCCCATCCTACTTTCGGCCCCAACATATTCAAATTGCAAATCAAGGTGGTAATTATAGGTTGGTCCATCTTTTAAGACTTTGAATCTTCTTAGCTTAAAATTTTTGCACAACACATTTTGAAATTTAAAAAAAAATTAAGTGATAGAATGTTTGAGATTGAAAAAACAACAATATTAGGAATATCTATGAGATGAAGTTGAATCACATTAATCCCAACAATGATGGATTATTCTAATAGGCATATTAAACCATATGGAATTTTCTTTTATGAAAATAGAGTTCAAAAATGAATACTCTAGATTCTTTTAACATACATACCTATAATATAGGTATATTCTAACATAAAAAGAGTCTATAACATAGGTACCTAGAACACAGACACCTATAAACATAGATGGTGTCTATAATATAGACTCGTAGGCTCATGGGCTTATAGATTCTATACTCACATGTTATCACTCCCCTACTCAAAGTAAGCTTTTTTTTCCTTGCATTTTGAAACATGTAAAACATTATTTTGGTGATGCATTTAATGAACGATTATATCCGTAGAATTGTTATTCATGGAATTATTTTCTTAACTTCTTATTTTTTCAAATTAAAATGTTAAAATATCTGTTTTCTTCAAATTTGCACTGTGTTTTGTCCAAACCCCTTGGGCTTTTAGGGGTTAACAAAACAAAAACTCTCCATGTTGAGTTGGATTTAATGAAACATGGCACTTCCAATTTGGATCATTGTTGCATCTCTACCATCCTTCAAAGTACTAATGTGGTACTTATGAGGTGTCATATTTGAAATGATGATGTTCAATGTTAAATAACATCCAAATGAAAGATGTCAGTTATGGAATTATCAATCCAATGGTGTACGTCTTTCCATGGTTCAACACATGATATACACTCTAAAATCAAAATATGGTGCTATATGTATCATTTCCTATATCCCTTTAATACTTAAAAATTCCAATGTGTGAGTTGAATCAAAAATAATTTTGTAAATGTCCATGGATAATAGTTTAAAAAAAAATAAAGGTAAACAATGTAGTTTACAACATTTAGTAGCCTTCATGCATACTACCTTTCCTTCATAAGCCATGCTCATCACATTGAATCCCTACTTGTCCACTTAGCTATTGTTGTTTGGTATAGAATATTATATACCATCTATTATAGACACAAGGTATTGACAATGCATGAAATTGAATGTCATCTTTGAATAAAAAGTTCGACTATTCTACATTCATTTTTTAATTGCATCCATTGGAGGGAGACCAACTCATTTGGCAAATTATCTTTAGCTATTCTATTTTAAAAGCATTATTCTTGTTTATAAGCAAATGATATAATAAGATTCACAAGCAAGGTAGCAATCCAAATACCTTTTATGGTAGCTAAAATTGCGTAGAAGATTCTTAGAAGTACGTCTTTTCCTTCTATTTGACATGTGATATTTATGAAAATCACCCAATCACAATGCATTTTTTATATTAAATTTTTACATTAATAAAGCTACATATTCCCACATGTATGAAATACACACAAATCAATTATTTTACGTCTATTGATCAATTCAAAGTGTTGCGTTAATTTTGTTACCCGCCCTTACATATACAATCAATTTATAACAAGCTTGCATCAATGAATACTCAAAACTTTGCCATCAACATTTTGTATCCTGTTGTGCAATGATTTGTTATCAATGCATGTATATACTTCTTTTCTTTTTTTTTCCACTTGTTCTTACACAATTGAAACCGGTGTTTCAGTTACCTTTTGAATAAGTGGAATTGTTGCATTCTTGAGTTGGGCTCCTATTATGWTTTTATTTATCATGATAGTAACATTTTAAAATGATACTCCAAAATTTCCAAGGAGATATTTAAAGAATATGATTATTTTTTTGTAGATGGAAAAAATTGTTGAAATGCTAGAATGTTTAGGAATAGTCACACTTTTTTTTTAAATAATCATAGTTACACACTTCTGAATGAAAAAAAAAATTTCATATATGTTTTGCATACTCCACCCATGTCTATGAGTTTAGAATTTGAGCTCACGTACAATTTGGGGGAGTAAATGGGGTTTGGGACTTATGGCAACATCAAATTGTCTCTAAGCCCACAATAATAATAAATTAAAATCCAATTCTAAATACATAGTTGGTTTGAGACATGCAGTCTTTCTTCCACCAAATATTGCCAAATTTCAACAACTATTTGGTACTACTACATGTATATAGAAAAATTATATTAAAAAGATTAAATTATCTAACTACATTTCAATTAAAATTTGTTGTCTTGTAGCTACCAAAATAACCAAAGCTTACATTATCTTTTCAACCAAGTTCTTGAATGCACTTTTGTGAAAAAAAATTTAATCTTGTTATGCCACTATGGATACTAAGTGTCTAATGGATGACAAAAAAAGGTTTTTTAATGTAAGATAGAAGAGCACATGTTCATCACTGGAATTTTGTGTGAAAAGGAAAGATCTTGCACATAGTTTGACCTTCATTGAGTGCTTTAGGTTTTTTTAACCACTAAAGACCATTTTGTTGAATTTGGCAATGTAGCAATTTTGGGCAAGTACATGTGACTAGAGATTTCCATTGTTTAGGCCCAAACTTTGATAGAAGGTGTGGACAAGGATTATCTTTAATGTGCACTAAAATTTAGAAATAAAGAATGTGAATGTCATTTTATTCAAAAAAAAAAACTTTAATTCACATGAAAGATATTCCCAAAAATATCTTTTAAGATTTATATATGAGTGGAAACCATTTTATCATTCCAATTTTATCAATGAGTCAAAAGTTTTGAGTTTTTTTTGTTTGCAAGTAGTTATAAATTCTCTAATCTAAAATAAACTTTGAAGTTCTTTATTTTATTCAATTTTCAATATTTTTTAAGAAATTAAAATCATAGAATTTAGATTGTTTATTACAACATCGCAACCATTGGAACTGGCGTTTTTCAATTCTTAAACCAAATTCTTAACAATTTTTTTATTTTAAATCATTCTCCATTTCTTTCTATTTACTATTTCTTTCCTATATGTTGTACAATTCCAAATGATCTGAAGTTTTTTGAGCATATAGCCAACTTGCCTTGAAGAACAAATCCAAAAAAGTACCACCATTTTGGATATTTCTTCATAAAAATGTGAGCTTGTGAAGTGCAACTCCATGTTTTTTCATAGGGCCAAAAAATGGATCTCTTTGAATTTAAAAGCTCATGTTTAGCAATCCACTTAGTGGAAGTTTTTCAAATTGTTTCCACATATTCTCAAGTGAACATTCGACAAGGTTTTACACTTAAAGTAAAACATCCCATTGCAATTAGATGACCCATAGTGGACACCTAATTACTCCATGACAATTTTTCAAGCCATAATCAATGTCTAAATTGACACCCATGGAGTGATTAGTGACCTCATTAGGAATACCCCCATTTTTCAATGTAAATCATTGTAGGAAGTGACTTTTTAGGGCCTTCCACATTAAAAATGATTGTGACCGCTTTAGGTGATTAAGATAAGCATATTGGATACAATTTTTGTTGGTTATGGAGTAGCCTACTGTTTTTTTTGCGTTGAACACTTCAAAAATTCATAGAAAACTCATACTTTGCAAGAAAAAATATAATTTCAATTGTTCTCACAATTTTTCATGCTTGTCTTTTTGTCTTTTTGTGGGAAAAAATTTGAAAAAATTCAGCAATGACATGAGGGCAAACTCCTAATTCTTACCACAATGGGTTGTTTTACGTTACATGTGTCCAAAAAACAAATTCCCCAAAATTTGGCACTTGTACTAGATATTTCAGTTGTAGAGCATTTTTGGTGAAACATAGTCAAGGAACTTAAGAAATTAAGCAAATGATTCACCCAGTCCACCAAAGGATGATTTCCACAATGATTGTTGCCCACCACTTAAGGCTACCAACTTAAAAAAGAATTGAGATTCCTCTGTAGTATTTGAGCTCAATACAAAGTTAACCTTAATACAACAAGATGGTGACTATGAAACTCATCAATTTTGATACTATGGGAATTATTGGTTTAAAAAATCCAAAAGCACACATTGGAAGTCACACTAACTAATGTAGAACAATCTTTTCCTTTTAGTTCCACCCCTCCTACAGAGGATGAATAGTTGCACTTCTATCCTAGCAACATAGAAAGATGCTCTCTCATTCATGAACTAGAAAATGGCCTCGACGTTATTTATGGGTTAAAAACTTTATAAAAAAATTGAGATTCCTCTGGAGTAAGTTAAGGTAGGAGGTCCTAAGAAATGGAATAGGCTTTAGAGGTACATTTTGCACTCTTCAATGTACAAGCAATCTACATTTGAGGAGGTGGTCGGTTTTAGAACCCACTTGAAATGCACCTTTTTGCAACTTCAAAAATTCATAACTAATTTGACAAAGCTTAAAAAAAAAACATGAAACGACTTGGGTTTAACCCCTAAAGGACCAAACTGCGTTTTTGGCAACATAGCAATTTTGGGCAGCTCACTACGGATGGAGTTTTCATTATTTTTTCAAAAAGTAATTTTTGAAGAAGTTTTTTGGGATGCCCAGGCTGCCCGCCGACCACTGAAAATCACATATCATGCGATAAATTTTTGACAGTGTAGTCAAATGTTATGAAAATTGTTGGGCTTTAAAGCTGCTCCTCGGACACATGTTGTGTAAAAATTTCAAAGAAAAATAATGAAAACTCCATCCGTAGTGAGCTGCCCAAAACTGCTATGTTGCCAAAAAAACGCAGTTTGGTCCTTTAGGGGTTAATATGCCAATTTCTCTTGTCTTTCAAGTAAAATTTACTGAAAAATATTTCAAGAAGTTCCACCTCCCCAAAATTCATTTCCAGCTCTTAGATGGACGCTTCATGGACCTCCTACCTTTATTTGAGGCTCAACATAAGGTTACAAACATAAAAAATAAAATAAAAATTGAGATTCCTCTGTACTGTTACTACTGTACTGTATTATTTGAGCTCCGTAACAATTTGCAAATCCATCTGACAAGCTCAGTCATGGCAATCAGTGATAATAATAAGTAAGGAAGAAAGTTAAGTAAGTTTCGAGGCAATCGGTAAACCCAGGATAGAAATTGTATTTTTGGTGAATTTTTGAAGTTATATCTTCAAAATTCATTTGAAGAGAATCTGAAAATAATTTTATAATTTTGACCGTATGGGTATCTTCTACTTTTTGTGCTTCACATAAACTTCTTAGATGCAAACTTCAAAAAAGTTATAGAATTTATATTTTATAACACATTTGTGTTTTGTCCAAACCCCTTGGGCTTTTAGGGGTTAATGTTGTGCTTTGCATTTTCTCTTGAAGGGTATCGTTGTTTCCCTCCGAAAGAGAGGTAGTCATGCCATCGAGAAAAAATTCAAACTACGAGAGCTCATGTTTATGAGCAAGTAGTATCTTTTAGATTGCCAATTGTAGTTTGCATTTTTTGCGGGAAATGTATTGTTGTCTTCTTTAGAAAAGGAGGCAACCACGCAGTCTATAAAAAATTCAAACTACAAGAGCACATGTTTGTGAACAAGTAGTATCTTTCAGATTGCCAATTGTAGTTTGCGTTTTTTCCAGGACATGTATTGTTGCCTTCTTTGGAAAGGGAGGCAACCAACTTGTGTAGAAAAAATTCAAATTACAAAAGCACATGTTTATGAGCAAATAGAATCTTTTAGATTGTCCATTGCAGTTTGCATATTTTTTTGGAACATGTATCATTTTGGAACATGCATGTTTCTTTGATTCACTTTGTATTTTTGAACGAAGTAGGTTTAGGATTTTTTTTGTACAACTTAGATTCTTGAATTTTTTTTCTTTTTTTGGAACAAAGAAATGTTTTAAACAAAGAAATGTTTGAATTTTCATAAGAAGCTACATTTTGGACTTTTTTTCCCATAACAAGCAAAGTTTTTAAATTGTTCAATTTAGGTAGCTTGCATTATTTTTCGAATTTAATAATTTAATAATTCATTTTAAAAGATGGTTTTCATACATTATATATATGTATAACTTATTATTTTCACAATAATATTTCTTTCTCGATTCTTAGAATTTTTACTTTCTTCTTTTTTAGTTGTAAAAAGTTAGATTTTGGATTTTTGTGTCAATAATTTGCCGTTCTCATATATTTTCAATTTTGAAATGAATCAGCATAAAAAATTTCATGTCGATTTTCAAATGTTGATAGGTAAAGTATATTTTTGCGTGGGTTGCTGTCATAGTCATTTGAGCCATGTTTTGTTTGGCTACCGTTATGTTATGTGCATATGTTACTTGCAACTAGTGCAGATGCGTCAGGCCCAAAGAGTGGTTGTACATAATTTCCCTTGTAAACCACTCTTAGGTAATCGCGTGTTCATTTCCTGGGAGGGTTGTGTTGTGCAATTAGTCGTAATGCTCAATTACACAAGCAAACTTGCGTAATTGAGCATTACGGATTCTTCATCCAATTTTGTTTTTTCATCCCACGTGTTTCATCCAACTTTGATTTCTTTACTCGTGATTTATGTCGGGCAATGTCCCTTGTCATCCGGCATTTCATGATATAAAGCGCCTCCTTGTCGGGCTCCGCCCTCCTCGTTGGCCCTTTATATACCGAAATGCCCTCTTCCCCGGGCATTGCCCTATACAAAATACGCTGAAATTTGCTTCCGTATGCCATTTCAAAACATTCTTAACCCTGGAGTGCGCTGACGTCTAGTTTCTAAGCGATGAACAGAATGAAACTTCAGATTCATCCTCCCAACTGCTTGAATGAAAGTTGTTATAATTTTTAGAGATACTCTACCGAGTTGTTGTTCTATCTAATGGTTTGGATTTGGTGTAATTAGAGCACATATTTTTCTAAAATTACCAATGTGCAAGTGTGTCAAGTGGTTGACCAAGCCAAAATTGCATTGACTT
>VACF01000218.1:0-80599 GCA_006891605.1 Pleurozium schreberi | reverse complement strand
CATTTTTCATGTGTGTTGATCTCTTTGCAGACCAAGTATGGTGATTACTGTCAAATATGGTATGATCCGGTGGGGAGCAACTTGCTAGGCTTAACATTATCTAACGAGGCATTTTCTGCTAAGGTACAGTCGTCCTTGGTTTTAAATCCTTAGTCCTCAAGATCCGCATTGTTTTTTTTACTGGACCCGTTATTTACATCGTTTATCCCAGTACACGTTTATCTCAATATTTACATCGTTTATCTCAATAATGGTATTTAGTGTTATGTTACTAATAGTGCTACTTGAACTTTTACCACACCCACTCTAAATTTCATTTAGTGTTGCATTTAGTGTTGTGTTCACCACCCCTTCATTCATATATTTAGGTTTATATTTTTTTCATTGCAATTTGATGAAATAATATGCAACACGAAATGTAATTTTGTAAAATAGTTTTATCCAATAGTTGACAAATAGTGTCTATGTTGACATGTAGTGTTGTAACAGTAACATGATTGTTTGACATTTAGTGTTGTGCTTCTAATTAGTGTTGCCAACACTAAATACCATTATTAKTGTAGTGATATTACAGAATATTCAAGTTTTTTTGCAATGACTTACAGTATATCCCTGTGATGCAGGTAAAGAGTGCCAAACGCAAACGTGTGGAAAATGAGCAAGTAATTCTCAACTTGGACACGTTTCTGAAGGATGTTGCTGCTATAGGTGAAGGCTTAGTGAAGAGTATATATCTGTCTCCTGCCAGGAGAAAAGACTTGTGATTTGCAAAATTTCACCATCCAGTATTTTAGTTGAAGTAGAGCCAACCTTACAAACGTTATGTTCAGATTCAAATTAAAATTGAATTGAGTCTGAGAAGTTTCCCTGTTGCTTCTGAATTGAAATTGGCTCACACATGCTTTTACTATAAGTTTTGTATGGCCACACAATTTCGGAGTACATAACATTCTTAACTGGGTGTGTATCCTCCCCCAGGTGGAGGTATAATCCTCAGCTATATACTTGGGGGGAGGAATAAGGTTCTAATAGTAGCAATTTCATTGGTTGGCCTAGTTGGCCTATCAGACTCCATGATCCTCATTGGTTGCTGGGGGGGCCAGATTTTGAGGACCAAAAGGGACCCCCCCATGAAGGTTAAGAATGTTACGTACATTGACTGCTTAACCCTGGAATGCGCCAACATCCAGAAACTGGAGAATGAACAGATTGAAACTGCAGTTTCATCCTCCTAATTGCTTGGATGAAAGTTTTTCTAATTTGTGGGGATACAATATCAAGTTGTTGTTCTATCTAAGGGTTGGATTTGGTGTTACTAGAGTACATATTTTTCTAAAATTACCAATGTGCAAGTATGTCAAGTGGTTGACCAAGCCAAAATTGCATTAACTTTAGTTCAAAACTGGATTTGCCAAATGAGGTCATAGATTTTAAGAAAACAAAAATTTCAGAAAATCATCATGTCAAAAGAACCTCATTTCAAATCCATTCCAAAAAAATATATTCTAAATGAGAATATTTTGTTTCTTATCAAATTTTGAAGGAATTTTGAAATTTCCCTTTCAAAATTTATAAAAAAAAATATTGGTGATAGCATTGGTGAATCTAACGGTATGGATGGAATCTACAATTCTCAATCTACAACTTTTATTTGTATATCTATTCCAAATTATGCTTCCAAATAGAACTTTACAATGATTTTTCTCAAGTTGTCAATTTTGGGGATGAATCTAGACGCTCTAGGGTTAAACTTAATCTGAGTTAACATTTCTCATTAATTTGTACCACAAGCACATGTGAATATAATGTAAAAGTGAATACAATTTTTTATTTGATCTATTAACCCTATAAGTGGGTGGCCCCTCATGACCAAGGTAGTTACCAAAATTCTCCAATTATTGAACCAATAGGTGCATTTTCTTTTTGACATTTAARAGTGAAGTCATCCATAGGTCCACCCGAGTTCATTGCATTCTTTTAGGATTAACCCTAAAAATATAGATCTATGATCATTTTTTCAAACTTCAAAGTAACCTCTAGCAACATCCTTACATGATTCACCCTAAAAGGATGGGTCTATGACCATTTTTTCAAACTTTAACCCTTGAACGCCCCGGCGGACGTTTTGAGTCAGATGAATGACACGGAATCAAGCGGTGTAGGACAAAATTGAGACTTTTCATCCTTAGTATTAGGAGTAGAAAGGGAAGATCTTTTCAAGTACTTTGACTTCCAATGAGTATATTTGGCTTTTCAAAATAGATGATGTCACACGGTTTTTAAAATGCATGATTTCCACGGCCACCGGTCCAACCTTTAAGGATTAAAGTCATCTCTTTCTATTGTTCTTTTTTTTGTAATTGTATGTGAATTAGATGCTTGTAAGAATAGTTGCGTACATAATTTAATTGTAGTTTTTATGATAGAATTCTAGATACTTCAATAAATAAATCAAAAAGCTTAAAATTGTAGTATAACTGAATTTGAATATAAACCACCAACTAATCTTTATAAGTTATCATTCATAGAAACAAGTTTCAAACACATCATAGAGGTTGAAATGATAACAATATTCTTCCTTTGAAGTTGGCACTACTATCTACACTATCTTTGTTATGCAACGTTTTAAACATTTTATAAAGGAATTTATCATATATTAAATTTGGGTTACCCTTCTAATGTCACAAATGTCAAATGTCAAGAATACATTTGACTAAATGTTCATAAACACTATCAATTATTGAATTTGTTTGGAATTTTAACAAAATATTCAATTTCTCAATGAGTTACACTTAATAATATAATAGTGTAAAGCCTCAATAAAACCATCCTTATTACCAAATGGATAAAACAACAAAGAAGTTTTACAAAAGTCCTATAATACAAATGTTATGGTGATTCTATGGTGAATTATTTAAAAATTCTTTTCCCTAATCTCAATGTGCCTTTGTAATCTCCAATTGCCATGTGGATCCATCATTATACTCTCTGTAAGGCTGCTACCTTGTGCTATTTGTTTAACCTCTTTGTACCTATTCTCAAGCATAGAATACAACCATTTAAGTTTGTTGGGTTTTGCTTTCATCTATATAAAAAAATCTAGCTATAATTTTATAACTATCTTTAGTTGCATTCTTCTATGCATTTTAGAGGYTGAAACAACAACAAATTAATTCCTTTACCATATACAATATGTACAAATATTTTAGTGTCCACCAAACCAAAATTTTGTTGTTTGATATACTTGGAATACCAACTTTGTTATATTTTTTACTTTGACAAATACATGCAAAAATGCATGTTGTCTCTTGCTCAAATCTTTTTCAAGCTTATGACTTTGTRATTCTTTGAAAAATGTTGTCTTATATCTTATTAATCATTGTTGATATTAATGTTGTTAAACTTGAGGTTGGTTTTATCTAAATTGTGAGTTTCTCATATTTAAAAGGTTTTAAGTTTTTCATGTATACAGCATAAAATAAAGAGTTTTGGTATATTGGAGTATCTATGGTATTCTAAGTACAAATTTCTTTTTCATATGTGTTTGTGTTGCAACATGTAATAGAAGAAGAACTCCAATCTTTTTTGAGACTGGTAGGAGTCAAGAGTCCAATTGTTTGAGGCCCGATACCAAAGCCCACATAACAATGGTAAGTAACTGAAATATAAAGTAGGTCTTTGTTGAAGCAAGAAATTGCCATTGTTGAAATACTACAACACAATCCATTAAAGAGGAAAGTAAAAATGCATTGATACAAAGTTTATTTGAAGGGACTCACATATGAGAGGCTGAAACTCCCGGTCCTCTGGTGGCAAGCTTTTGAGTTGGGTGGCTTGTTTCAATTTGAGATCCAGGTGAAAAACTCAATCCATCAAGGAAACTTAGTCGAGAATCTATATGACGAAAGGTAGTAAATATCTCAAGACAATCCACCTCTTTACCCGTTTTACTCTTTCCTAAATGACTTCGACTTCGAACTTCATACCCATCTTTGTTATTGGCATACAAYGGACCAACATTTACTGGCAACTCAATTTCAGGAACAATCCAATTCATTGACCATGAAATATCTTCTTCAAGATCCAAACCTTGTGGTACCCACTTTATGCAAGCTTTTTTCATAAACACTTTCTTATTATGTCGATGTTTTGGAAGTTTTCCAATAGTTACTTGTAGCCCTCCAATGTACATGTGACAACCTTTTGATTCACGTCTAAAACCTAAAAGAACTGCATCTATAGCCTTGTAGGTGGTCGACAATGGAACAGCCATAAATAGTGCTTCTTCTTTGCCCCCCTTCAAAAAATCCATGTGCAAATTCTCCATAGTGGCTTGCTCAGTTCCACTAACAAGTTCTACCATGGTTGGCCTAAACCGTGTCATGTTTCCAAGTGGAATAACTAATGGCCGATCAGCAAGTGCACCAATGACTGCTCTTTCTACTAAAGCTCCTCCTATCACTGGATGACGCCTACCTTGAGACCCATATTCTCGTTTAATTGCATTTAAACAAGMTGCATCAAAAAACCTACTATTTTGATTATAAAGTTGAAGTAGMCGAGCAAGCTCAGCTCCAACTAAACCACTAGATGGTTCTCCTATTCCATTTAAAATGCGAAAGTATTTTATATCCATGTCTCTTGGTGGTTTTGACATGGGTGAACCAAACAAATACTTGCAAACACCATCAACAAGTTTAGTTAATTGCCCAGCTTCTTTTGCAACTTCAAAGTGGTTGCCAAGGTCTTCCCTCATTTTTTCAACTACAGGCTGAGTTTGTAATACTTTCAATGCTGATTCAAATGACACTTTTTCTCCTTTTGATGTTTGTTGAATGGTTTCTTTCAAAGCATCATACCAAGCTGAGAGATAAACTGGAAGCCTTCCAGTTGCGTCCAATAAAATTTGTAATTCCATATCATCTAAAAGTTCTTTGCTTTTATCACCATCTGTAATAGAACTAACAAATTTCCATCGACCCCAGCATTCCAATTCTTGATCCTAAGATACAAGAGCATCACAAAAGGTACCTCAGAATGCTCAGATTCAAATATCCTCATGAAAAGAATGAGTGATTAGTATTTAATTATCTAATGAAAGACAACTAAATCACTTACAATCACATATATATGTGCATGCAACTAGGTACAAATTTATGTCTATGGAATCAATATAATTCAAAACTAACCTCTAAGCCTTCATCCCACATGAATAGTTTGGCTGGAGGTTGGCCTGCGTAGAATGTTTTTTCAACAAGTTCACAACTAGCTGATGCCACACGCACCATACAATGATGACAACACATACGAAAGAGAATATTTTTAAGTGCAATATTCTCTTTGCCTTGAGCTTCAATAGATTGCCATTGATCAAATATCCATAGCAATTGTGCTTCRGTTGCTTCACAAAATRCAGCTAGATGCTCCAATGTTGTACAATTTCCCAATTTTTTCAAGCTTACATCATCATCTCCATAAGAAACAAACAATGCATCTCGTAGAATTAAGAATGCTCTATCTTGTAGTAACAAACCACAATCCATTATTGCTACAACTCTTTTTCTTGTTTCTCCAAGTGACCAATTGCAAGAAAATTCCTCTGTAAAATCTGAAACTGCTGCTGCTAGAATATGGCTTTTACCAGTTCCTACTGGACCTACAACAAGTATGTTCCCTATTATTTCATTGTAGTGTCCTGGTGACCGAACTTGCTCATAAGAYGTGCAATATGAACGTTCTCTCTCACTAACAAGTTGCGATATTAATAATCGTAACTTATGATAATGCAATCGTCCCATATATGCAAAACGACCATCATTGGTAGCAAATCTATTATCTGTAGATGCCCATTTTGCAACATCGGCAACTGGGAGATTGAGTTCCATCCACTCTGGCTTTGATAATGGATCTGCAGATTTCATATGCTCTCGCAAACTAGCCATGGAAGAAATCATACTTTGAGGAAGTAGCTTTGCTTTTTTAAYGACTGCAAAAATTCAAGTCCAAATAGAATATTTACCATATTTTCAAGTTTAAATATTTTATATCTATAATGAAAATTAATATATATAATTTTTAAAAACTTGAAATGAATGTTTTTTTAAATTATTGAAAAAAAAATCCAATCCAAAGTTTTACGGCCTTTGCTTTTCAATTGATGGAGTTGAAAAGTTTTTTGACGGAGCCAATGACAATTCATGGAAATGGAGTTTTCTCATGTAGGTTTTGATTTTAGTTGTGCTACTTCAAAATTCTTTTGTTTTCATCTTGGCTTCATTCCACCATTTTTTAGTCATGACTTCAAATGGCCTCCATGGTTACAACGTTGAAATTAGATTTTTCAATGCAAAAAACCCATAGGACACTTTGAAAATTGGATAAGCCACCAGGATTTAAAAATCATCAATGAAATTTTATAGCAATTTGAAGTTTGGATCTATAACCATGGAGTACTAAAATGACACGTAAAAAAACTTACACCATAATGTTTTGTACTATATTGTAAATTTAATGAAATTTTTTTTGAGCATCAATTGCATTTTGATACATGTTTTTCAATATTTATTCATAAAATCATGATATTTTTAAATTTTCAAAAAGAAATATAGATTTTTTACAACTAATAGAAGACATATGATCAAATCTCTATAATAAAAAAATAGAAAAAATCRCATTCATAGGTACTTGCAAATGAAGTTTGAAAAAGTGCTAATTGACTCATCCTTTGAAGATTGTAAGTGTAGACTTAATTTGATATGGAAGTAGTCTAGTAATTGTGAAGTGTGAACTCATTATGGTGGACTTCAGACTTTAGAGATGTACATTGACCATATATTTGTCAATAAAAGACCCAAAGATTTCAATCCTAATATTTGTTTGCTTGAAATTTTTGAGCTCTCATTTTTATATTATTATAAATTTCAATGTTTTAGGMCTTGATTTTGTGAATTAATTTAATCGTAGAGGTCAAAGTTTCTCATTGAAAAAGTGCAAATATACTCATTTTTAGAATTCCTTCAATTGAAAACAACACTATGGACTTCAATTTTAGTCTTGAGACATTAACCCCTAATTGCCCAAGGCCTGTTTTCATCTTCTAGAAGCTTGCTCCAAGTTGAACAAAAACACAACATTCTGATAAATTGTATCAATTTTTTTAAATTGTAAACGTATAAATTTAGAATACACATGTTAGAGATTACATTGGAAAAGAAAACACAATAGTATCACTTATGAGTTGAAAGATTATAATGTTTAACCAAGAGGATGTCAAAACTACAAAAAAATATCAATCCACTTTTTGCATGGTAAATCTAAAAGTTTGTCAATCAAAATATATGAGGTTATAGGGCCCAACATGTACAACCCCAACTAATTTATAGCTTCTCAAAATCTACCCTAAATTTTTCTTAAATGAATTTCTTATACAATTTTGTCTCCAAGATTTAATGTATTTCAAGCTCATTTCCAAGAGCCCTCAACACTAGGAAAAGTCAAGATTACACATGGTACCCTTGCACAAAATCTTGAGTAGAAAAACCAGTCTTTTATTTTCCCGTTCAAATTTTTGATGCTAATGCTAGATCTAAATAGGCATCTACCAAAAATATAAACTACTAACAATAGCAACTTAGTTAGATTTTCTTCAACTTCAAAGTTTTTTTGACACCACATTTTGGTGTCTTGGGCATTTAGGTGTTCAAATTCCATTATTTTTGTCTTGGATTCATTCCGTCATTTTAGTCTTGATTTTATTCCATCATTTTGTCTTGACCRTGTTCGATAGTTTTTGTCTTGAACTCACTCCACCATTTTTATCCTAGAATCATTCTRTTTTAGTCATGATGCCTTAAAAAGMAWTTCATKGTCGCAAATTGGATCATRTATTTTTCAATTCAAAAATCCCAAACATCACTCAATCTGTACTTGATATTTCACTAGTGGATACTTTGAAAACAGWGTGAGATCTACTATAGGGAGCATTTWAAATGTTARAACTAATAATTTAAAAAATGTTCAAATTACTATATATGGGCCTATGACATTACATTTAGTAAAAAATTCTTGCCTGATTYTATGGCAACAGTACAATTACAGCCATGAMATTATAAAAAATAATMATTATTGAATAAAATAYAATATAATTTGGAGCCCACATGATTACTAATTGTGCCACACCAAATTTTCAATTATACTAGTCAAACGGCACTCCACAGGGCCCAAATTCTTAACATTCAGCAACCTTCAAAGAAGTTGCATTTTTTTCCGGGATCCGGAGTCCTCACCCATCCTCATCCATGAAATTCATCCACACTACATTAATGTAAGCTTCAATATAGGGATAACAACAACATATTTAGAGTGTGATTCATTTTTTTTTAGCTAATTTTAGGATTAGGCATACAAATCAACAAATAATTGTAAAGAAAGATGGTTTTCCAAGACACCAAAGAATCCATTTAATAATAGACCAATGCAATTTAACTAGCTACCATCAAAAACAAATTTTAATGGTTAAATGAAGGGACTACATCATTGACATTTGTAAGAATAGTRGGTGGAGACTTCAGTTTAATATTGAAAATCCATTGTTCATCATGAATCCTCAATGGATATGGGGTAATTGAAGATGARMGCTTGATTGTTCATCGTCAAAACGTAAAAATTATGTTTGGAGTAGAATTTTAGACCTCATTTAGGCTTAGTAGAATAACTTTTTTYWWAAACTTTGAACTAAAAAAAGTTGGTAAATCAAGCTAAATTTTATCTTCAAAAATCCTTTTGAGATTTCAAGTCTCCAATCAATATTTATGAACAAAAATTCARAGAGGAAGTTTGAAAATGTCAAAATAAAATAAAATGTCCCTTTCAAACCCTCTCTAAAATTTGTTTACAAATTTTGATTGGAGGCTCAAAATCTCAAAAGGATTTTTGGAGATGAGATTTAACACTTTATTTACAAATAAAATTTAGTTCAAAGCCTTTTTCAAGAAGTTATTCTACCATGCCTAAGTGTTGTAAAAAATTCTACGTCAAATAGAATTCTTGCCTTAATTTGATTTAACTATGAGCACTGGAACTTCTATTGATTTTCACTCACAAATCCCAGATCATTGTTTGTTGTACCTTCTACCACCTCATATGTTTATAAAGAGTTGTCTTCACAATACCATATTCCAATCATGAATAGCTTTCAAATCAATGTGGATTATTTCAAATGTTGAAACCATTGGTTTTAAGGAACTGAATGCTATTTGGTGAGAGTTTTATTTTTWAGTACTTATTTTGTAACTAAAAATATAGTAGTAAGTTCTTGTATTTTGAACGCATAGCATAATGTATGGTTGGCTGTGTACTTTTAAGTGCATAGTGACACCTCTATGCACCCAACCCAATTTAATTTATTTTTATTATTTATCCCCCTCACCCCCCCCAAAAAAATACTTTAAATACTTTAATTTTTTTTGAACCCCCCCTCCCCCTCTTTATAATTTTCAGGAAGCAGGAACTGCTCCGAACAATATGGGATATATTTCCCAGTATCCATATCCGTATTCGTATTTGTACATGTATTTGTATTTGAATTTGTATTCATATCTTATTTGTATCTTATTTGTATATGTCTTCGTATATGTCTTCGTATATGTATTCATATATGTATATGTATTTGTATTTGTATTTGTATCTTATTTGTATCTTATTCATATCTGTATTTGTATCGTATTTGTGTCCGAGATCGTATCCAAGATCAACGGTTGTGGCAGGGGGTTTGTAATTTTTTTTAAATAAAAAATCAACGGCTCTGGTTATTTGCAAGGGAGGGTACATGAGGGGTCATCATATTGTAGGGTCAATTACATTCTTCACTACCGAAGCACCATTTGTTTTGATATGGCATATAATGTTGACTATTTAGAGTTTATAATTTAGGATGTACATATAGTTATAAGGGTGTACGATAATAACTTCAATTAAGTTTTTGGTATATGAATAATATATTAAATCTTAAGATTCAATATACCACATTAAATCACATTAAAGTTGCTTAGAGCTTTTTTAGCAACATTTTCTAATACAACAATAAAATGATACAATTGCTTGTACTAGGCATACCTTGAAATTTTGCAATATCTATGCATTTTATAACAAAACTTAAAATCATAGTTTAAGTTATGATTATGTGTTCTATTTTTGTACAATGGAGCACGCTTAACAATTCATGCTTTAAACCTTCAAAAACATTGAAAATATAAATCAATAAGTCAATGACATTTACATATGTAGTGCATTTTGATAATTACACTAAAAGAAACTGAAAGTCAAACATATTATGCACATCACACCAACGTTTTGGATAATTAATGTAAGGTGCAAAGTTAGTTTAAGATAGAAGATATAGGGTTTAGGGTTTAGGGTTTAGGGTTTAAGGTTTAGGGTTTAGAGCATACATTTCAATGTGTAGAGAAATAACTTAAATTATCCTTACATACCTTCAATCATCCTACATTGGATGCTTGTAGCATTCAATTGAATAATTAAAGACTTTAAGACTCATTTATGCTTTTCAGAATCCAATGTTGTTGTCTGCCCAGTCGTAGCCGTTGAATTCGTTGTCCGCGCGTCCGCGACAAAAAAAAAAAAAAATTTGGGGCGGACACTGGACGCCCTTACGCCTGTCCGCTGCACGTCCGCCCGTCCGCCAAAAAAAAAAATTTTTTTTCTTTGGGCGGACGCTGGACGCCGTTGGGGTTGGGATGGGGCGGACTGGTTTGGATCCGCCTCACACACCAAGCCGTCCGCCTGTCCGCCGCCCGTCCACCCGTCCCCCGACCGCGCGTCCGCAAAAAAAAATTAAAAAAAAAAATTCTTTAGGTGGATGCTGGACGCCCTTGGAGTTGGGATGGGGCGACTGGTTGCAATCCACCGCACACACTAGGCCGTCCGCTCGTCAGCCCGCCCTAACGAGAAAAAAAAAAAAAAAAAAAAACTTTTTTTTTTTTCCACGGACAGTGTCGCGGATAGGGCGGACGGCTGCGACGGCCCCAGCGGACAGTCCGATGGACTCCCGTACGCGTGGACGGCCCCGGCGGACGACCTTGCCTGTTCGAATGTCAGGGGACGTCCGGGGGGCTGCGGACGCGGACGCTGGACGTCCGGACGCGACTGTGGACACCCGGACGTCCAGACAACCCTGTCTAAAAGAGTTGAGAAGTAATCACATAAAGAGTTTCCATTTTCCATCTACAAATCACTACAAGAGAAAGGGTTGTTTCAAGCATAGTCCTAGAGATAAGATTTCAAATAATGATCATTTTAGAAGATTTTCAATATGAAATTACTAGAAATACGTGTCTTTGTAGTAGAATTTTATTGAAAAGACACATATTTCTAGTGATTACTTATTGATTATTTCCTAGAAAGGTCATTGCTTGGAATCTTATCTCTAGGACTATACTTAAAAACACCCCTTCTACTTGTAGTGAATAGACTTAAATAATGAATGTCACATTTATAGTTGTTATCAATTCATTTGCTTCAATTCAAGTTTCTAGCGGGCAATTTTCAAAAATGTGTTGCATAAATTAGACTTAGCAAATATAATAATACATGTGGGTTTTTTTAGTTTGCTTGGGATTATTTTCCTTTTGTACATGTATGTTTCATTGATTATATGAATTGTTGGATTTATGATGTTTGTATATGTATTGTTTGTGTGCGTTATGTTCAACAATAGTTAGAGTATACATGTTGTAATAATTGACTCTAAAACCACGTATAAATTTTTGAATTATGGTAGGGACATATTTAACCCCTAAAGTCCCAAGGCCTTTTTCCTCCCAAAATCCATTCAAAAGTGCCATTTCTATTGCAAGGTGCAAAGCTTTCAAAATTTTCAATTTTTTGCATATCTAACCATAGGATCTTGCACTAGACTAGTATATAAATGTGTAGGAAAATTTTCACGAACTTTGACTACAGAGATTATAAGATATCTACGTTTAAAGTGAAAAAAACAAGCTTTTCTATACATTCTATGAGTAGATTTTTTGGCTTTGGAGCTTCCTAATCAAATATTTTTGCTCTACTAAGCTTGACATTAAAATTTTATGTGTTGAAGATTCAAGTTGAGGATTAGGGGAAAAAAATTGAAGAAAAACACACTTGATATTCAAACATTAAAAATTTCTTAAGTAGAAGTAGGTCCAAGATTGGGGCTGAAAAAACATCTAATGCTAAATTTGACTACAATTTTGACTAGAATACAACTAAAGTTCAACTAAAAAGAAACTAAAAACCACTAGAGTTCAACTAATAAGCAACTAGAATAAAACTAGAGTTCAATTAGAAAGCAACTAGACTTCAACAAGGAAACAACTAGAGTTCGACTAAAAAACAATTGGACTTTGACTASAAAAGTATAAAACAACTAGAATGCAATTAGAAAACGACTAAATTAAGCCTTATATCAATTGTCCCGTATCATATGTCAAGAGTAACATTAGGTTGGATATATAAGGCTTGTAAGTTGTAGCATTCTTCAGTAACCAATTTTGCTAATGCAATTCTAATATTTCTACACTTTGTAGATTTTTCTGCAATTTATAGATTTCTAAAGTCTAGAGAAATCTATAAATATTTAAAATCTAATAAAAATGTAAATACTTTGAAATTGATATCAATATTAAGATTTAGTAAACTAAAAAAGAGGTTAGATTTGAAATTTTGGAATCTATAAATCATTGAGATTAGAATTTCAAAATCTACAAATCTATTAGTTGCAATCAAGTCGCAAACTAGTTGCAAATGAGTTACAAATAAGTTGCAAATGAGTCACAAACAAGTCACAATGAAATCACTAATGAGGTGCAAACAAGTTGTTAGCAAGTCACATATAAGTAGGTTCCACATAAGCAACCACATTAAAAGAATTCATTGACGAAGTCATAGGTAGGCTGTCAGATGGGAAACAACCTTGCCAAACTCTACRACTACTTTGCAACTAATACAACTTGTCCGTTGCAACTGCGGACTCCAAGTTGTCACCTAGTTGCAAATATCCCATGCAACTACTTTWGTAGTTGCAAAACCCCTCATTTTCTTCTAGTGAAAGATGTTTTTCTGAAAATGTTAACATTACAAAGGCTCTAGTCCACAAATATAAACATTTTTATAAATTGCCCTACATACTTAATAACTTGATTTGAAGACATTTATGTAGTTGATTTTAAAACCATTAATTTTTTGATAGGAATATGTAACTATTGAAGTTTAGTATATAGACTTCTCACAACTGAGCTCACAACTAACCAAAACATTACATATAGATTTTTTTGAAAATATAGATATATTTAAATGTTTTCTAGTGACATTATTATGAGTGATCCAAAGGATTTACTTGAGTGAAATGTTTTCCATATTATAATTAATTCTCTTAATATTGAATAAGCAACTTTTTAGTAGTTAAATNGATTTTTTTGAAAATATAGATATATTTAAATGTTTTCTAGTGACATTATTATGAGTGATCCAAAGGATTTACTTGAGTGAAATGTTTTCCATATTATAATTAATTCTCTTAATATTGAATAAGCAACTTTTTAGTAGTTAAATGAAGGTCAAATTTTGGAAAGTGTTTTAGATCAATAATCATTATTATTTTTTTTATTGTGTTTTATTTTTGAAAATTAAAGTGGGCATTTGAATTTTTTTCTATTTATTTTCAGTACAATAGTCATCAAAGGAGTGGCCTTCAATTCAATGACTTTTAGTGAGGCCCCGGGACCCGGGTGCCTCTTTTGAGCCTCTCATCTATGCAACCATCCAATTATTTTGGTATTTTTAATGGGTTTTTGAGTAACAATCCCTTGAGACGACATTCTTATACAATTTACACATAAAATAGCGACTTTTGTGCAATTCCAAAAATGCCTCACACATATCTATGGTTTTATAACATGTCTATTTCAACTAGCATGACTATAATAATAAGTCTAACTACTTTGAACAATCCATAGTGTTTATAATTCACTTTGTATGCATGTGAGGAATGAGACATTTCTCTTTAGCACACCAACCATGACTAGGCAAGAATTATGTCTCAGTCTATTCTTGATATAAATGGTTGCAACATTTCTTAATTTCTTTACTTGTCACTTTATTTTTATTTTTTCTAAATCAAACCAAAAATTTATTTAACTCAAAAGTCACTTTCACTATTATTCTTGATAGAAATGGTTGCAATGGAGAGGTGGTAATATCAAAAATTGATGAATCTTTGCGCTTTTTTTTTAGAATTTTAACCAAAATTATATTTAATTCTAAAGGCACACATCCTCAAAAATGTCAATTTTGAATAAGCATAATCTAATTCAAGGACATACTATGATCTTTCAGTTCCACCATTGAATGATTATCTAATTTTGATGAAATACCTCCACCTCAATTGGAAATACAATTGTATAGTTAATTTCTACTTATCCATTTATTTTGTTGGTACTAATCTTGATAGAAAGTGCGTGAAATCCAATGCATCTAGCTACAATATCCAAAGCGTCAAATGGATAAAAAAATATTATTTTTCAATCCTCTATTAGGACTAGAGATTGTACCACTACATGAGAAAGGGGTGTTTTTAAGTATAGTCCTAGAGATAAGGTTTTAAGTAATGACCTTTACTAAAAAGACACATATTTTTTTATTGAAAATCTCCTAAAAAGTTCATTACTTAAAATCTTATCTCTAGGACTATACTTAAAACACCCCTTTCTCTTGTAGTGAAGAATATATGTTTTACGCAAATCCATATACATTTAGAATCTCCTTTTTATTAAACCAAAGTGTACTTGCCAATAACTCAATCAACTTTGTCAATGTGAAATATGGCTTGAACAGTCAATGATGCTTGACTTCAGGTCACTTCCCACCTGGCGTTATAGGCGCTCTTATTGATTGGTCTTAATTCAGAAAGTCTTGCACCGTTCCCACTCACGTTTTTTTGTAAATGCCGATCCAAGCTAGAATCTGACGTGTACGGGTGTAAGAACATGGTTGTTATGTACTTTTTTGGAGAAATGATAGAGAACTCGCCAATTGTTTTGTAGCATTCAAATCTTCTGAGTTTTGGTCCGAGATGACCCTAAACTACCAGATGATGGTGGAAAGGTACCCAAACCGAATGGTGTGGTTGCGGGTTCGATACCTGGCAATGACAGGTGGTTTACCTAGCTTGAAATCAGCCTCTCTACCTAACGGAAACCCCTTGCAGTGTGTTCTTCAACATGCTTGTTTCAAAAAAAAAAAAAAAAAAAAAATCTTTTGAGTTTGAAGATTTAGAATGAATTTGAGCAGTGTTATGTACTGTCGCCTCTTTTGGCCCATTAGCTAAAACTGCGGTAACAAGCATTTGACTATGAAACACTGAATTCGAGATGAAAGTTGTTTCAGCTGCAACAAATTCAATCCTCTACATTGAGTTTCTTTTTAGACAAACGGTTTGTGGTCTGAATCACAAGCTACTTTGGACAAGTAGCTTGCTCATTTGAAAATTTGTTTTTCTTCTCCCCGAGTTGTTGTTACAAAGTTGTGCGTCTTGTGCGTATTGCACGGGATTGATGAACTAGTAGTGAATGTTGTTATTGCATTTCTAAAGTAGAAGAGAAGGTTCATTGAGATGGTTGTTTACTAGAGCTAGAGATTTTGGATGTGCTAAATTGTTATATAGACTCTGATGCACATGCCAAACCAAGTTGCTGCAAAACCGAAGAGGCTTTCTTTGTCAACAACAAGCTCTAATTGTGGTTCATACGTACAAAACTAGTCCGGAAAACAAATCTCTCGCCATAGCATGATCGTGCACAACTACACAAACTCACTGTGAGATCTATTGTGTGAATAGTGATGTGAATAGCGATCTACTCAGACTAATGAAGTGCAAACTCTTGAAAGCTTTAATTAGCTCGTCTGCAAATCCAAGGTCACTCAAAACCATCGACAACGCCACACACACGCGACATAGAATTACAAACACTAGCAACTCACACCTCCCACCACACATAGTTGGTGGTAAGTTCGAGCCATGTGAGATTGTGAGAACTACACCTACCTCAACACTTGTCAAAAACAAGTACAACAATTACAAACCTGACTTCCTTAAAAAAAGAGTTTTTTCCTTCTTATACGGAGTTCTTATCTTTAAACACATGGAGTTTGAAAAATGCCAAGTGGGAACAAACCCTTCATTATAAGGACTATTAACTACCCTAGTTTGAGTAAAATGCTTGTGTAGGTTGTAATTAGCATTACTTATATAATTGTTAGTTTATTCAACCCAATAAGTTGGATTTTTTAAGATTGTCATCATTCCTTAAATTGATTTGAACTCTATTCCAAATTGTGCATGTAGTTATTAAATTCATTAAGGCAATTGCTATTTTGAAAATAGATTTTCAACAAACTTGTTGTTTGGTTACAGTATCATCATCTATAGAGAGATAGTGCCTTCATTGCCTTCATTGTGACTCGTTTCTACAACTCACTTGACCTTTCCACTATTTCATCCTTACTTAATCCTTAACCTTGGAGCACTGTGATGTCCATTTTTTGAACAATGAACAAATTGAAATTGATGTTTTATCCTTCTAACTACTTGGATGAAAGTTCTTCTAATTTGTGGAGATACTATATCAAGTTGTTGTTCTATCTAAGGGTTGGAATTGGGGTTACTTGAATACATTTTTTTTTTAATTACCAATGTGCAAATATGTCAAGTGGTTGACCAAGCGGCCAAAATTGCATTGACTTTAGTCCAAAATTGGATTTTCTAGAATGAGATCATAGATTTTAAGAACACAAAATTTTTAAAAAATCACCATGTCAAGAGAACATCATTTCAAATTTATTCCAACAAATTCTACTCCAAAAATGGTAGGAGTAATATTTGCTTGTTGTCGAATTATGAAGGAATTTTGAAATTCCCCTTTCAAAATTTGTAAAACTATATTAGTGGTAGTATTGGTGAATCAAACCGTACACATTGAATCTACAACTCTTAGACTACAAATTTTATTTGTATACTAATTCCAAAATATGCTTTCAAATAGCACTTTATAATGATTTTAATTTCTGAATTCAAATTTGCAATCAGAGATCCTAAATTAGCTAGGAGAGGTCTTAAACATACCCTAGTGACGGCTCTATATAGGGGGCTTTTTTTTACTTTCAACCTCAAAAAATCCAAACATTACCTTGCGGGGCCCATTTCATGGGCACAATTTAGTATGCTGCCTATATTAATGTTGTAAGGATGGATTCTTGACCACTAAGTTCTAGCCTCACTGTCCGTTACTTTGTTTCTTGCCATCTTCTAACCAGATATGAATGAAAAAATTTATATCTATATTGGAGAGATGAAATCACATGTTTGCTACAAGCTACAAATTTTCAACTCTTTGTGGAAAAATTTGAAACTATTGTAAATTCCTTAAGAGAAAATGAAGAAGATTCATACCAAATTCAAAATATACTCAAAAAATATAAAATTTTCACAATAGATTTTTAATAGAGTTTATAACATCATGGTATAAACCAAAATCATTGCGTCATTCTATAGTCAGAAAATCAACAACCCAAAGTTATAGGCCCAAAGTTCATATTGCTAAAAAATATTGAGATCTCAATTTTTTTTTCAAAATTTCCAAACAGAGTAGAAAATGCAATGGATGAGCTTCATTTCATTAGTTGGACTCAAATTTTTAAAAATACCAGTTTTATGGCAAAAACTCACATCAAGAATAAATAACAAGAAATAGACCAAATATACTGTAGTGAATAGGGATTTTACTGGACCAAAGAATTAAGGGTACTTATTGTTGAAAACTATAGATGTTTGAAACATGACGTACAACCCCAAACACTTCTACAACTCTTGTTGTTCTATAAAGGTAGATATTTATATAGTATGAGATGTCAAATAATTAGTACGGAGTCCCTTAATATTCCTATTCAGTGTACAAGGGTGCCTTGTTGATTAAGCATATTTTTCTTTAACAAAGTCAACAAAGTCAATAGAATCATAACAAGAGACTCATTGCAATGCTATTCACTAAAAATGTACTCAAGTACCTTCCAAATAAATAAATTGGATGAAAAAACATTTTTTTCCATCCTCCATCCATGCATTGGATGCTTAGTGTTTGTGGCAGCTGTACAAGGTTAATATTGTATAAGGTAAAACATTCCATTCCAATCAGATGACCCATAGTAGACACCTAATGACATGGTACCAGATTAGACATTGCTTATGGTTTGAAAACCGTCATGCATGGAGTGATTAGTGACCTCATTAGGAGCACCCTACTTTTTGAGTATAAATAATTGTAGGAAGTGATTTTTTAGGGCCTTCTACATTAGAAATCATTGTGACCACTTTAGGTGATTAACCCCTAAAGTTCCTTGACTATGTTCTCACCAAAAATGCTTCAAAACTGCCATTTCTAGTACAAGTACCAAATTTTTTTTAAATGTCATTTTTTGACACATTTAACTATAGGATCTTGTAGTACTCTAATTTGAGAATATGTGGGAAAAATTTCAAAAACTTCCACCATGTAGATAGCAAGATATTAGCATTTGAAGTGGCAATAATCCTTTTTCTTGGCCCTACAAAAAACCTGGCAGCTTCACTTCACAAAGTCATATCTTATGAAAAAATGTCCAAAATGGTTGTGCTTCTTTGAATTCATTATTCAGGGCAAGTTGGCTACATACATGAAAATTTTTAGATCATCTGGAGTTGTACAACATATAAGGAAAAAAATAGTAATTAGAGAGAAGTAGAGAATGATTCAAAATACTAAATTGTTAATAAATTAGTTATAAAATTTTAAAAAAACTCCAATCCAAATGGTTGAATTGTTGTGATAAACAATCTACATCCAACAACATTATTTTTTTTCAAAAATATTGAAATTTCAGTAAAATAAAGGTATTCAAAGTTTTTTTTGGTGTAGGGATTCCATAACTGCCCGCAAACTAAAAAGCCTCGTAACTTTCATCTCAACTATTGTCTTGCAATGATTTAATGCTTTTAGAGTACATATAAGCCTGAAGAACGAATTTCAAATTTTTATTTCTTAAAAAAGTGATTTTTTCAGATCTGCCCGGACTGCCCGAGTTCCGAAACAAACAACATATTATGCATTAACTTTTCACTCATATTTTTGAATGTCATGAAATGTGTGCATATGGAAGATATTCCTCGCCCCCACATCCTATTAAAATTTCAGCCCCAAATATGCAAATCTCTAGTCACACATACCTGCCCAAAATTTCTATGTTGCCAAAAAACGCATGTTGGTCCTTTAGGGGTTAAGATGAGCATATTGGATACAATTTTTGTTGGTCATCCAGTAGCCTACTCACTCTTTTGGGTAGATCACTTCAAAAATTCATAACTAATTCATACTTTATCTGAAAAATATAAATTCAATTGCTCTCGCTATTTCTCACACTTGTCTTTACGTGGTAAAAAATTTGAAAATTTTCAGCAATGGGATGAGGCAGACTCCAAATTCTGACCACAATGGGTTGTTTTACCCAACATGAATGATTGTTACCTTACCATTGACTCAGTGTTTGAYGGTACTGAATGTAGCATTATGGCACATGATCACTCATTTACCAACTCCAGGATTTGAAGGTACTGTGAATTGTAAGTAGCAAGCTTGGATTGGATGAGAAACCTCATGATTAGTAAGTACGTATCAAGCTCTGGAGGTACATTTTGCACTCTCCAATGTACAAGCAGTCTACATTCAAGGAGGTGGTTGGTTTTAGAGCCCATTAAAATGCACTTTCCTGCAACTTCAAAAAATCATAACTAATTCCACAAAGCTCCAAAACATATGAAACGACTTGGGTTAGATGCCAATCCCACTTCTCTTTCAAGGGAAATTTATAGAAAATTATTTCAAGCAGTTTCACTTTGCCAAAATTCAGCTTCAATCAGCCCTTAGATGGGCACTCATTATGGACCTCCTACCTCATATACATGAAACTTTCAACATGGGTCAAAATCTCGAAAATACAAATCCACCAACCAACTAACCCATCCCTCCCTTCCTCCCTCTGCAACTTCAAAAAATCATAACTATTTCCACAAAGCTCCAAAACATATGAAACAACTTGGGTTAGATGCCAATTCCACTTGTCTTTCAAGAAAAATTTACAGAAAATTATTTCAAGCAGTTCCACCTTGCCAAAATTCAGCTTCAATCAGCCCTTAGATGGGCACTTTATGGACCTCCTACCTCATATACATGAAACTTTCAACATGGGTCAAAATCTCGAAAATACAAATCCACCAACCAACGAAGCAACCCATCCATCCGTCCCTCCCTCCCTAAACCCTCCCACCAGGCAGCAGCAGGCACATGAGAAACACTCCCTTTTCTGAACTGGATTTGCAAGGTCGGTCGGTGTCAATCATGATGTAAGAAGCACCATCATGTGTGGCAGCAGCAACCAAAGAGTTTTTTGTAAGCAAGTTCCAGTGATGGGCAGCAGTGGCAGCAGCAGCAGGCCTTCACTTCCATTCAGGGAAAAACCAAGCCAGCCAAGAGCAAAAAGAAGAAGAGGCCTGCCCTTACGTTCATAAGTTCCCCATGTGGCTGACTCCTTGTCATTGGTGTTGTCATTGTGCGTTATGAGGTTGCCAATTAACATTTTCCTGACATCCCCTGCAGACAGGACGGGACAGGACCGACCGTGCAGTGCAGGCACACACATGTTTTAACGTAGTGCTCATCAACTCATGTATGGAAAGTTTTTATTTTTTTATATTTTTTTTTTGCACAAATGAAACGGAATTTCATTGCAAGAGAACAGAGTAATACTGCCAGCCACAGGTGACCTGGCATGTATGGAAAGTATGATAAAAGGAGAGTAACTCAACATAGAGAGCGAGCCAGACAGCCACTCCCTCCGTCACTCCGTCAGCTCTGGGCTCCCTTTATTTCGCCATGTACTTGCAYTGAACCACGGTAGTTATCACATAAATTTACATCASTTGAACCCTCTCTAAGTTGCAGCACCAATAAACCTCGGTAAGCCAATGTGTCTYGGATTATCGCATAAGTTTTGTATCACTTCTTACAGTAGAACTTCCTCTATCTTACGATAGTCAATAAAACCTTTGTAAGCCAATGTGTCAAATGGGTTCACGAGGATTGGACTACATGACAAAGGTTACGACTACATCTGACCTTCTATAAGTCAGTAAACATCTGTAAGTCAATAAGTCAGATTGGACCACATTACAAAGGTTGTGACTACATCTGACCCCCTACAAGTCAATAAACATTTGTAAGTCAATATGTCAGACCGGTCCCGGATCTATCAGGGTGGAGAGGTTCCTACTATATTAACATAACCCGCAGAAACATAGCATGTGCCCCACTAGAACAAGAATCCTTTCCTGGGCGTGGCGGGGCATGGCATCTCCGTAATTTAACAGTATTTACTTAAGTACCTCTTTCGCAGTTGCAGGAACTCCCCTCACTCACTCCCCTCCTCAAGCTTCAATGGACGGCACCTGGCTCCCCCCAAAGACTCCAGTTTTTTAAAAAGCCTGACATTCAMCGGGAGATAGCATGGTGCTCAATGAATGAGCCTTTGCTTTGTCTTTTCTTGTAGCTTTTGGTACCTACCACCTGAACTCAAAAGATTGTAACACAATCAGGATCTCCACCTGTGAGTAAGTACKTGTGTAGATCTCCACCTGAAATGAACACACAACATTCAATTCCAGGTCAACAACAATTTTTTTTTATTGCTTTAATGTTTGCATTGACGCGCAGACCAATCAAAATCATCACCCATGTAGTCATTTGAAAACCATCATCCATCACTTCCGTACTATACTTTCATGACTATTCTGTTTCTAAATTTCATCCAATTTTTGGGGCCTAAGTTGAGTTAAGTTACGTTAAGTTAGACCCTAATCAAAGACCAYCACCACACCTTTGACTGTAAAAAGAAAGGCACCAACCAACTGCCCTGCTGCCAAGACCATCCATGGATTCGGGCCACCAGGAGATTGGAAAGCCCCACTTGGAGCACAATCAACTGGCAGGTGTRACAGCAGATGCAGATGTGCACAGATTCAGAATCAGAGAGACAGAGAGAGACCAGAGAAACAAAAGAGGGGAGGTGACGGAAACAGGAAACAGACAGTCTGATGAATGCGCAGAGTGGGGACACCTGTCGTGCAAGACAATGAAAAATGTATTATTAGAATKAATTGGACTTATATCTAATTGACTCCAGAGTCCAGAGTCAATGCCATTTCTCTTTTTTTCTATGTTATCTATTTTACATGCAGCCCTMATAACAAGGACTCTCTCAGGACCTCTCAGCATCATGTTCGGCCACCTTCCAGCAGCTCAGGACAGAACACCGACACAACCCCTCTGTGGCCTCGATCACGCCTTATTGGAACGAGGGGGGGAGGCTGAATGAACAACTAAGTCTCAACTTGTCCATGTGCATCAATGAGCGCCTAAGAAAAAAATGGGAGTAGAACAGTGAGGACAAAACCCTACACCCTAACCCTAAACCCTAAACCCCTAGATCACTCGAATTCATAAGATAGCACAAAGATTTGCGCCTCTCCATACGAATGAGCGTAAGCAAAGTCGATGCTCTGACCCGGTTGCAGAGTGGTCCCTGCAGGAAACATGTAGCCATTGCCATTTTCATGCACTTTGTGCAGCCCTGTCAAAGAGCCATAGAGGTAATGCGCCACAAGCTCAGCACGCTTCAAAACTCGATTGGAYTCGTTCACCACTTTGCCAGAGTAGTTGAAGATGTGCTTGCCATCTTGCGTTAACTCGTCCACCAATGTTTGGGTCACCACCACCATTTGATCAGCGTCTTTCCTTATAGTCCGGTTGGCCTGCATTTTCCTGCTGCTGTAAATTCCATGCCTCGACACGAAACGCAGCTGAGTCCCTGCACAGAAAACCAGAAATAGCATTAACCCCAATTAGACAACCGCAGCAGCTTCCATGTATCCCAAGTTAAAATAACAAACTAAACTGCTTCTCTTAGTAAAACATTTTTCGACAGTTGAAGCACAAAGCATATGTGATCATGTCCATAATGTAGCAATAGAAAAAAGAAATCATGCCTTACATTTGGAACAACAAAAGTGTTCTAGGTTTTTAACATGAACTTGGTTTAGGGTTTAGGGTTTAGGGCTTACTGGAGAAATGCACGAAAAAGAAAGGAAAAATGTTTATAGAAGGTAGCAACTTGAACATCTATACGAGCTTGGATAAATCATTCAGGAAGAAACCATGTCCATAACGAACCACTAGAACAAAAAAAATCGTGAGAGGAGAAGCTTCCAACATGAACTTGGTTTGGGGTTTAGGGTTTTAGTAAAAATTGCAAGAAAAAGAATGGAAAATTGATTACCTCGAAGCTGAATGTTCACCCTGTGCTGCTCGTCGCCATCGTCTTTGATGCTCCTGCTGCTGAGAAGAGCCAAGACACCAACCAACGGGGCCGTATTGTACAAAGCAGGCTCCGACATGGCGAAGTTCTGTCGCACGTCGAGGTAGAGGTCGTGCTGGTCCGGGCCACCTACGATGCCACCCTCGAGAACGAAAGGRTTCGCATCAGGGACGAGGTAGAATCGACTGTAGCCATTTCTGCAGGCCACCGGGCCGACGATGGAAGCGCCTCGGTGGTGCACGTTTTGCGGGTAGTGGGAGCCAAAGCCGATCATGTAGCTAGTCCCACGGCTGTTCTTRCCCAGAATGTAGTCCACTTGCTGCTTGGCTGCTCGCAACATCTCCGACGGTGTTACTGATGAGGTGCAACGTTGTGGGGTTGAGTTCACGGAAGAGTAGTAGTCTGATGCCACTGTTAGCAAGAAGGTCGCACTCGTCACGTATTGCATGTTGTTCCACTCTTGGGTCCAAAACATCCCATCTGCAAGACGAAGCAAGCAAGCTATCAAGCTCCAAGCAATCAAGTTCGATCCAAGGCATCATTTCCAAGCAATCACGCTCTAGTTTAATGTACAGCTCGGAAAAAGCAATTGAAACAAACTAGGGTTACAGCAATTGAAACGAGCAACTACACTACGAGAGGCTCTGTCTGTCCCTGTAACACTGGCTCGCTATTCGAGAAGATTCCTGCACATGTACCTATTGTCAGTGCAAAGCTTSCTACCTTAGGGTCCAGAGCCAAGAAATAGGGTTATCAACAATTGAAACAAACATCTACCATTCTACATAACTGTCTGTCCGTGTATACTATCTCGATTTTCGAGAAAGACCCTACCCTAGCTTCCTCAGATGTAGCTATTAACTTTTGTCTGCGCAAATCCTTCGACCTTGGGTCCCGAGCCAACAAATTAGGGCTATCACCGAATGAACTAATTTACGATWAGCGATTGCTGGCTTTCCAACACCTATTCCTGCTTTTATTCATTAGATTCACTTATGAAACAAGGTCAGCACCCCCCTGAATGAGTGAATAAAGACTATTGATGATTGAATTTTCAGGCGAAAAGTGATGGGTCGCAATTATACCAGGGCTTCTGGTAAGTTGCTTTCCGTGATTCTTCTGCAAAGCTGCACAGAGGAAGTACTCAGCTTTGGCCTGGTACCGCTGCAGAGTGTCGGTGTATGGCCCTGCGTTCCCATCCATAAGGACCTGAGAATCACAGCCACCATGTCATCGTCAGCTCTTACAACAGAGACAAATAATTTATCTCTGTTGGGAAAGTGTGTCAGATGTTGTAATGGAAGGAAATTCTGTCCGTGACATTCCATCGGTAGTCGTGCATAGTAGGGTTTAGGGCTAACCCTACCTTGGTGGCTTTTAGCTGCACACCSACGTACTTGTTGTCCCAACTAAACARGTCCAGCGACCACCCCAGTCCCCCYAAAACTTCCGCGTTTTCCACCACGTACCGCAAATACTGCTCCTCGTCCGTTGCGTCGTAGAGCCACAGGGCAGCCCACAAAAGCTCATCCTGCACACGAATCCCCAACATTTCAGCAACGAATCGAGCGAYAAGAGCTCTATAAACTGGGGCTGGTGAAAATCTGATCCATCCTTCGAATCTTTGCCATTTGAAGATCAATTGAATTCGAAGTTGCTCATGAGAGAGCTAGGCAATCAACAGAGYAGAAGACGCACATTGTAGCCACTCCATGACCGGTAGTACTTTCGGGCTTGAGGAATGCTCAAATCGTAGGCTCCTCGATGAGTGTCTGCAAATGCAAACAGCTGCAATTCCGCAACAAAGAGAACTTTTATTTAGTGCTGCGATCGAAGCTCCGAGCTTCATATATACCCGCAACAAACACTTTGCAAGGAATTAGGGTTTGGAGCTCACCTGGCGCGCATGCGTGCGAAGAGTGGCAGCGTACTCGGGGTTAGAGGCGTTAAAGACGACGGAAGCGGCCGCCATAGCCGCGGCTGTCTCCCCTGCGAGATCCGACCCGGGATGTTGCGCGTCGATCTTGTAGGCCGTGCGCGACGTCGTCATGTGCTCGGGCTTCATCCAGCAGTAGTGATCGGAATCGCCATCGCCAACCTTCACAAATGTCACAAAACTCAGCTTCACAAWTCCAGCTTAAGAATTTCTGGATCGAGAGAGATGAGAGTTGTAGAGGCTTAGAAAGAGGGCATGCTGACCTCTCCCCAGAGGATGTCTGGTTCTGGGTGAGCTTTGATGAAATAGTCGGTGCCCCACTTGATCGCTTCCAAGGCGTGCTCGAGCTCGCCCGAGTTCTGCAACTGGTGTCGGTACTGAATCACATTCCATGAAAGCATGGTCACCGTGAACGCCATCGGCAAGCCATACTTCACATTGTCGCCCGCGTCGTAGTACCCACCCGTGAGATCAATCTGCATCAGGAAATGCAGCGATTTCACCAAACTGGGAYCCTCGGGACGAATCAACCAAATAASTGTCAGGGCTAACCTACTTCATAAGAATCACTTAACATTCTAAACGCAAGACTAAAACTAGTCTAAACCCCAAAACTAAAAACAGGAGAWAACAACGACGAGAYTRAACCATSCTTCCTAGTCSCGATGCTAAATCTCGACGRGGAGGTGATTMTCTGCAAGTTGGGTTCCATCCCCACTAGAAGGATTGACGGAGCTAGTGCCAGAGCTAATCTATATTGCAAGGATTTTCGTAACCCAGCGGGCGCTACAATGAATTCCAACCCCAAGACTAAAAAGGAGTGAAATACAAGACTAAAGCATCCCTTCGCACCCACTAAACCCATAAATCCGGATTCAGAGAGGACGGCTACGCCGTCCATAGCCAATTGCGGAATCAGCAAACCGCAAGAGTGGTGAGCAATCACACAACTTGCACAATGTAGGTACCACATTCCATTTCGTAAGATTCATTCTAACTCTGGACAATGATCCACAGGCCTTACGTCTTGTAAGAGCCCGTCGCTCATGCCCGAATCGCCGCGCCAGGTGACGCGCTGCGTCGGCGGCAACTTGCCCGACCTCTGCGCTTCGAAGAACTTGAGCGACTTGCCCAAGGCGTCTCGGTAGTCCAGCCCTTTCCTCACGCCCGGGTGGACCACGAAAGCTCCAAAGCTCAAGATCTGTAATGGCGAGATTCTCGGCAGTTCCACAACTGCCAGCATGACGACGGATTGTGAAAAAAATCAGTATGTCTGCATATACAACAGCTTCTTCCATTATTTTTGAATCTCTCTCTCTCTCTCTCACACACCCATCCACCCACTCTCCCTCTAGCTCATCCTCTCTCTTTCTCGCTCTTTTCCCTCGGTCTTCGACTCTGTCAAGAATTACACGATTTCACGAAGGAGCATCGTTACCGTAAAAGAGTAGATTGCAGTACACGAGCATTGCCACAATAACAAACCGCCATCGCCACGTCTTCCCTTTCTGAAACTTCTCCATGGGTTCCAAACTAGCCACGAAAACTGCGCGAGCTAGCTATCCCCGGAATCTAAATCCGAACGTCGCGAAGAGCTTTATCAACAGCGCAGGCGCATTGCCGAGCTCCTACTTCTCCTACAACTCATCACGACCTCCATTCTACCGCTTGCTCGCTAACTTACCACAACTGCAACTCCAACAACTTCCCACTCCCCTGCAGTCCACAAACCTCACGTGCTCAGCAGAAATCATACATACCGCCCCAACACCCACCCTCAAACGCTCCCTTACAGCCGAAACTTCAGCGTCGTCACCACTGTTCCCAGCTCAAAAGCCACTCTCTCCCAAGGTCAACGAAGGATCCCGACACTTCTAAGAATGGTTGTTAACGCATCTTCAATGATTCCTTTCCGTCGCAAGCTTACCATTTGCAACTTCGCAAGTTGCGCGAAACAACGGAAGACTCCCCCACGAGACAACCACGACGACGACGACGACCAATAAGCTATTCCAAAGATTGATTAACAATAATTCCAAAGCTGCAGCAAAAAGCTTACACCACCTCCATAACTGGATCAATGGCCTGCTGGTAAAAGTACCGAACGAAGAAGAAGGACAGGAAGAAAGGAAGACGAAGACATGCAGGACCGGGAAAGCCAAGTGGAGATGGGAAATGATGAAGCATGGGCTCCAATTAATAACAACACAAAGGTACATACAGTGGCAGCACAGTTTTCTCGCACTTGGCCTTGGACGATCGAAGAAGAAGAAGAAGAAGCTCCATGCTGTGCCCCTCCTTCGGCAAAGATGGCGGAGCTAGGGAGCAACAACCAAGAGGCGCGTGCGTGCGTGCACAGGCTCTGAGCTTAGCAAAGGGAGAAGAGGGGGGTAACTATAACTAAGTACACAAAGAGGGTACGTCTAAGTACGTAGAGTGATTGGTGATTAGTGTTGTTGATTAGTAGACGCCGCCGACTAATTAGTGATTGTTGTTGCTACTAATTAAAATTACTGCAGGTGGGTGTTTTTCTATTTTTTATGCAGTTGGGTGACTTGGGTCCCCTGGGTCAGTTGGGTGGGGTGAGCCTGCCCCCGTTCAGTTTGCACATGTTACGTTAACCGCTTTCTCAGTTATTACGGCGATTAATTAAATACGTTTAATTAGTAAAATTAAAGTTTTCTACAGTTGGTTTTTTTGGAGTTTGTGACCGCAAGTTGTGGTGACTGACTGGTGAGTTGGCTAACTTCCCCAGTTCTTTTGGGGGCTCATTTTCCTCATGGGGAAAAAAGGAGGACTGAAACGATGGAACTCAATGACTGATGAGTGAAGGGACTGACGAAGCGGTACCTTCAGTTGGACTGGGGTGGTGAGAGCTGGGCGCTTTGGGGGCGTTTCTTTCGCTAGAAAAAATCCTTGGTTTGTTTTTAGGTCAGTAATAGGAGCAGTCCATTAGTGACCTGGAAAATTGGGGGGGGGGAATGTATTGGCTCTCCTTGGAAAAACAGCAAACGTTGCTTGTCCAACTTCCAACTATCATCCGATTCTCACGTCCCTATTGCTTATCACATGACCTAGATTTGATAACCTATTRAAGTTGCCAAGCACATTATTGCAAGGATTCCCCAAAATTCAAGAGATGATCAAAATTTGACCCGAGGGTGGATTTTGAGCATCTTTGAGATTCGCGGGATTTGTTTTTGTACATGTTTGTCTCTCCTTGAAAAAATGGCAAACATTTCTTTCTAACTCCCCACCATTGTGATGTCCATGTTGTTTATCATGTATCGTTAGATATGATAACTTTGTCAAAGTCACCTAAGAATACAAAATATATGCTAAGGAAGTCAAGCCACCTCATTTTGGGGAGTTATCATATGGTTCAATCCCAAGAGACATACGAAGAGGAGAAAAGGAAAAGGCTCGTGAAAAAAATCCCAAAATTCCAAGAAGATTTTCAAAATGCTATGAATGTCTTCATTGATTTTAGTGAAAGAACTACGTTCTKCTTGTTTGTTTCACCTTCTTAAATTATAGAGAATCTTAAATCAAATTCAATAATCTACTCTTCTACACATGGCCCATTCATCTAAATAATATCAACTCTATATGAAAAACAAGAGAACAAATTCAAATACTTCTTCTATCCCAAAATGATTGTTCACAATTTTGTTGGTAAATTTTTGAGCCAATTTCATTGATCATATTGTGAAATTAAAATTTAATTAAAAAAGGTTCCAATTTTTGCATCAATGGAATCAATGAAGAATATTGCGTGGGATCATTACATCCTAAATAAAATTAGCCACAAGAATTATTTTTTTGTCCTACTCAAAAAAACCTTAGAAAAAAATGACAATCAAAGTGGACAATCATTTTGGGACAGAGGGAGTATATAAATAAGCGTAATTAAGTCTTTGTTTCCTTGAAAAAGCATTTTAGAGAATGTGTTAGAGAAGTAGATTTTTTTATTTATTAAAAAATCACATTAAAAAATATAAACAAAATCATTTTCAATGATGCAAAATTTATTATGCCACTTTGAAAATTTGACACTCATATTGATGACATTTGAACTTCTAGGTGTTCTCTAAGACCTACAAAGAATGAAAGAGCTTCATGTAAAAATCAAAAATAGAGAAAGTCATGCTGAAATTTTGATGCCTCAAAATTTTAAAAATGTCCTAAATATTTGCATGTTGTGCCTTCCTAATAAGACCATAACTCATTTATGATTGTGTGAGGTATTATGGAGTTTCAATAGTAATTATAACAAGTTATTTTCTTGAGTCGAACTCAGTCTAAATTCAAAACCACATGCTTTAAGTCATCTGTAACATAATTATAGTTTGATTTTCAAGGCTTCAAAAGAACAAATGAAAGTGACAATAGCAAAAGTTCCTTAGACGCCATAAACTTTGAAGAATCATAGATAAAGTGTTGACCTATGAAGAAATATTGCATATAGAATTGCTTCCGTGTTGATTGATTTACGCWACTCACATGTTGAGAGTAAAATTTTCTTACCCACAAAGGTTGCCACCTTGAAAATTCAATTGCGTGGTTTCATTTCAATTTTTCCATTACAAGACAAAAAGACACAAAATATCATAGTTGTAGTTTGAAAATGCAACTAAAAACTATGGTTTTGAAAGGTGTAAGATACTACTTCATCCGTCTAAAAATGAACTTCTAGTCGGACAAAAAATTGGGGCCTTGAAGATGAAAATAGCATTATTTCACCTTGTTTCAAACTATAAATAGAGTTTGGTGCACTCCTACCGTCTTGAATCCTCGCTTGAATCTTTGAGTTAGGGAGCTCTTTTCAAAGCATATTATTAAGTTTATTGCAATAAGATTAAGGAAAACTAGAAAATCATTTTTGAAAAAAAAGAGTATACATTAACCCCTAAAGAACAAAGTGTTCCCTTGGGGACAAATGAAAGTTGGGTAGGTTCTTGTGATCTCAATTTTTGGTGTAATCATTTGAAATTGTTCTTGAAGATAGAAAAGCAGATTAGCTTTTTGGAAATATGATTTTTATTTCAATCAATCTTTAGGAGCAAAGTTATCTTAAGCTCAAAATGGAGTTTACCATGCAATACAAAAGAAAATCCCAAAACTCTAAATAATTTTTTTTTTATCAAATTTGCCTTTTATTAGAAAATATTCTAGTGTGCATAAAAAGATTGATTCATTTTGTTTGACTAGTGATGCAAAAGTTATGAAGAGTCTTGTTCTTCGAGCAATCCGAGCATCTTTATCAAAAAATAACTAATGGGATTCATTTTTTTACTCAATTTTCACGATTTCCTATTGGAARCTCTATAAGGTGTATTATGCGCAAGAATAATCTCACTTTTGGAATCAATGAGTTTCAATTCCACCTAAGAACTATTAATAATTTATTTTTTCATCTATATTTCCACTCGCTTCTATATAATAATTTGTTAAAAATGAATATCAAGTTTGTGTTTTTTGAATTTTTTTTAAAGACTCTCAACTCAATTTAAAAATTTAAGTTCTTTTCTAATCAATATCTATAGCATGGTAGTTTTAAGTTAAGAAAATTCAAATCCTTTATTAATCTTGTCAAGCAAGGTGCAAGAAAATAATGCTTTCTTCTCTTCAAACTCAAATATCTTTCAATCTACCAAGTCAAAGGTTCAAAATTTTCTTTCACAATTTACTTTGTACTAATTTAGTGCAGGATCCTATAGTTAGATATGCAAAATCAAACAAATTTCTAAAGTTTTGCAATTTGCAATAGAAATGGCAATTTTCAGTTTTTTTTACTAAATAACTCCTTAGTCATATAGGTTTTAATCCCTAGTGATTTTAGCAACCATGTTTTGGTCATTGCCCTTCTTTTTTGAGCTTCCTATTCTTGAATTATGAGTTTTCTAGTAACAAAAATCATTTACAAAAATATATTGCAYTATAAATACAATGGCAATAGTTTCATCAAATTCCGAATTAAACTCCACCTTGCGGAATTCTTTAAAATTGAGTGGTGTAGTGTAGTTTACAACTAATTTTTAGGATTTTGGTTTGGGCATGGATTGAAAAGTTAGTCAACTAATGTGATTGTTGCCCACCTCAAAAACGTCAAAAGAGTAGATCCACCTCAAAAAAATTGAATCTAAGGAGCTCAAGGAGAAGTATCCCATTCTTGTTTTTCTTACAAACACTAACTTACTCTCAATTTAGTGATCATTATGCAATACAAACTCCACCATGAATTGAAAAATACTTGGAATGTTGTGAAATTTTAAATGAGCATTTTCACAATCTCTTGTCATCATTTCAAAATAAATTCGCTTGAATATCCTTCTTCAAAGTGCGCTGCCCTGTTTTTCCATTGACCAAAATAAGACTTCAAACTTAAATAT
Organism: Pleurozium schreberi; assembly: GCA_006891605.1. Lineage (NCBI taxonomy): Eukaryota > Viridiplantae > Streptophyta > Bryopsida > Hypnales > Hylocomiaceae > Pleurozium > Pleurozium schreberi. The sequence goes on along the minus strand of VACF01000218.1, from coordinate 48,757 downwards.
CTACTAAGTTGTGTAGTCAAATAATCTCAATGTAAAATTGAAGATCCTACAATTACATTCTATCCATCTCAAGAAAAAATGAGCACCAATTGAAAAAAAATCAAATTTCTAGAGAGTTAATGTATTTTTCTATCTCAAAAAAAGTTTCACAAAATCATGCTAAAAATTGAGGTCCTATGAGCTTGTTTGAACTCTAATTTGTTCCTTGAAGGGACACTAGGATTTTAAGGGATCAACACAAAAATTCTTTCTAATTCTTTGGGCATTTAGTATAAGATGATGATTGGTTTTGAGGGAATTTCCTTGATGTCATTAGCATTGAGGAAAATTCTAGAAGAATTTTTTTTCATTCAACTCAAAGATTTCTTTGATATTTTTTCATTCAACACAAAAAAAATTCGAGAAGAATTCTTTTTCATCCAAATTATGATTTTTTTCTTTGCCTCACAAGCTTTTTATAATTAGTCATTTGGAGGAGGTATTTTTTACAATCCCATTACAAGAGGGCTTCATGGAATCCATTCGCCCTTGAGCCACAAAAAAGAGAAGATCAACCTATGAATACATGACAAAATACATTTATTAGGGTTTCTTTATACTTAGAATCGATGAGGCCATGAAAATTGAAAACTTTGAGCACTCTCATTTCCAATATTTTGGTATCTATTTTTAAAAACATTTACAGTCAAAGTTGCAATCCCTAAGTTAAGTATTTCTAATTGTGACCTATTCTTTATTGAATTACAATGCAAATTCATCTTCATTTCAAGATCCAACTTTAGAATTGTCATTCTTTGTTATTCATGTGGCTCAAATTTTTATAAAACAAGAATGACTATTATGAATTTAGATTATGATAATAAAACAAGGTTAGTGGCATGTAAGCTTCAATCTATCTTGCCATTGGAGAAGCTGCTGAAAATATAATAGAGAGCAATATAGTAGAGTTAATTATAAAATGAACCCCAGTTTTTAGAAGGGGTGTCAGAGAAGGTTTAACTAAGAATAGTACAAAAGAAACACAACACCAAACTTCATCACGCCTAGTTTAGGTGCTTCAAAGAGTTTCATATTGTATTCTTATCAAACTCCGGATTTGGGTCTTTCATTTGTTATATACTTTACAATTAACTCCAGTAGCTACTCAATATTGTAAAAGGAAGCTTCTAGAGGCCAATTCTCCAACCAAGGCACTTAATAGTGCGCTTCAATTGTTGATGCTCTTAGAGAAACTCTAATGCAAGACTAGAACAAGCACAAGAAAAGTGCCAACACGGCTTATAACATTATTTTGCAAAAAATTGCTCCCTGATGCAACCTCTATCAAGAAATTCCAGGGTCATTTTGGGGTTAAACCATACATCTTGAATTTTATTCTGGTAAATGAAATGTGCAATGCAAAGAGTTTATCTACACTGAATAGTGAAATTAGGTTGCCCTTCACTAATTTCTCGACATGCCACACTATATAAATATTTGTTGTTAATGTACAAAAATATCCTACTTTTAAATTAGTAATTGGCGTATTTGGAACTCATGAACTTCCATGTGTACAAATAGAAGTATTTGCAGAAATATTTTTTGACTTTGATGATTTTTACAGTCACTTTCTTGGAGGAAGACAACCTAATTGCAAAGGCAACCTAATTTCACTATTTAGTGTAGTGCACGTGTTCAGGTATTCAGGTCTGCCTGCTCTGAACATCTGAGGAGTTTCTCTTCCTTAGTGCATATGATAACTTATCTCTCCGGGGACRTCATGAATGCTTCACTACATGCTTACCTACTTCTTGAGCCACAGATTAATGCTCCACCATCTTTTTTCCTACTTTGTAAAAACTTCAAATTTCTATCATCGATACCGGTCAGTACTGCATTCAAAAATATGTTGAATAGGTACATGAAAACTCGAATACCAGCATCTTGAGTAGACTTTGGAATTCACCCCACCATTTTTTTCACTTCACATTTCTATTATTGGAAGTACAATCAAAAGTAGTTTGAATAGGCACTAGTACAAGAAAACTCAAATTTAGACTTTAAACATTCAACGAAGAAAGTAAATCTCTTCAAAAGCTAGGTGAATGACAACTTGTAATGGTTTTGACAAGTCTAGATTACCAATGTCCAGTTCAATCCAATTTGTACTAATTTGTACACCCTACATGAAGATCAGTTTCAGAACTTGCCGCTCTAGTGGAGACTAGTCTTGCACAATTGCCACTTTTGACTACCATAACTAATTCAAATCAGCTAAGTTGAGTACCATTCTCTTCACATTGCAGATAATAAATAATTATATGTTAACCATAAATTTTTTTTAGTACCCTACCTAGCCGATTTGAAATTATCTTCTCAGTGATTAGTGCCAAACCTTCACCCGCATTTCAGACTGGCCCCTTAAAACTGACAGGTGGTTTTGGAAACTGGCAGGAGACACCATCAGGGAGATTCATATCCACAGAAACTAAAGTTCACAGCAGGGGTATTGTTTTCCGACGATAAGTACAAGACTTTCTCGCTATGTACATGCAAGTGACAACACGAAGATGGAGAAGAATCTTTCTAAGTTCAGTGCTACGTCTTTCTGTCAATAATTCAAACGCGGAACTGTAATATAATAGTGCATTTGGTTAAGAGGTTACCCACGGTACAATCCACAAGGAGTTTAGAAACAACTCAGTTCAGGAGGATACCAYCTTGCCCTGCAGGAAATTAACAGCTAGGATCCAGCAATAGGTACCACAGCAGTTGGCAAATAATTTAAACTTCAAAGGTAWCGTGCCAGAAAATGTATCAGTGTTCCACCCTCCCGAAAGCTAAAATCTCATTGGTTAAAACTAATCCTCTCTGCTGACGGGTGGATATTTTACACTGGCACAATGTGAATCTACATATTCTGAACCCAGTCCTGTACAAGTGTGGCACGCCTGTGTTATCGTTGACATTCTTCTTCTGTCCAACTCCAGAAACATGTTCTCAGGGCATCAAATAGAGGCACTTTTGGTATAGATTTGCATCTTGAGATTAAAAGGTCGCGAAAAGATGCCGGAGCGCTACTTCAACAAACTACAAGGTCACAGCGAGTGAAGACTCGTATGCCTCCAAATCAAAGGTCAGTCACACGTGATCTTGGATCGTCAAACAATACGGAAAGTAGCGGGGGAGTTCCAGTGTCTCTTGTTGAGGAGAAACTTGGCCAAGAAAAGATTGCCCAAGGGTGTATCCAAGTGCTGTTGCAACTGGTACCGCAACCGCATTCCCTACTTGCATGTATCTGGCAGCCAAATCGTAGGAGCATGTTAGGACATGAAAATATCGTGAAGGATAGTTGTCAGCAAGTAAGGTACTTTGAGAATGAGGGGCGAATGAAAATAATACCTCTGCTTGATAGGACCAAACAACTTGTAGTAGTCCGGAAATCCCTGTAGACGTGCGTTCTCTCTGATGGTCAACACTCGATCTTGCTCAGGATGCAGAATGATCTGCACCCAATTTCAACATAAGACAGGCACACTTGTCAATAATTCATCCAAACTTTCAATCCCCAGGCACTACACCCAAAACATACCAATCCTGTCTGAGTTTGCTGAAGCAATCGTGGAACAATATTTACAAATAATATAGAATCAGACCTGGTTATGAGGCTCGGCTCGCGTGACAACAGTTGGCACCGTTTCATCCCACCATAACCTTCCGAAGGGTCTGCAAAAGCAGACATTGCAAGGGTCAGGTTAAGGGCATTATTCTTTATGTGTAACTGAAGACAGCTATATGGAAGCTTAAAATTTCTTCCAAATCGAAAAGTAGAGATGCCTTACTTGAGAGAACGACCCCTGATGAAGCTTATAGCATAGTCTGGAACCTGCATGTCAAACCCAGAGATTAATCACAAGCATTATGATTTTACTCCATTATTGGTACAATTTAGTGAAAGAGCTTGTGTACAGTTCTGCAGTAAAAATCTATTGATAGCCACAACATTCAGATGCACATACCAAAGGCTTGCCGGAGGGCAGCAGTTCACGGGGCTCCTTAATCACATCAACCGTGACTCCATCCTCTTTAATGATGATGCCTTTCAGATCTCTAAAATTTGCTCCCTGCGAGTCAGTAGTAATAATCAGAAGTCGGATTAACAAGTACAAGCTATCATGCTACACATTACAATTTTATTAAGCCATGTMTCCARTGTACATATCCAGTACAGAAACAAATCGGTTTGGATCGAGCTGATGAGAAAATTACGTACCTTCTTCTTCGGGATTTCCTTGACACGGTGATAATCATCTGCATTCAAGCATAGAGGTCGATGATCTGGAAGCATGCCTTTTTTCTTCTGTCCACCGAGAGTGCCTAGACCTCCAGTGCCTGCATTCATTTGTGCAACTTTGAGATCACTGAAATTTTCTCTGGACAAAATAACCAGACAATGAAATTTATTTCCTAGAAAACAATTCATTACAAAAAATATATGTGAACACATGAATATGGTACTACGTGGGGAAGATGTGACCGCACCTTTCTTTGGTAAGCGTAAGAAATGCTGGAAATCACATTGCGGGTCAATCTCATATGCTAAGTCATCCTTATTTTGGTCGTTACCAACCTGTTACATAAAGCATACGGTTATCGCCTACAACAAGGATCTGTACAACTTTCAAAAGCGTATGCAGAAGTCATGACTGTTTTAAGAGTACATTCACTCAGGGTCCCGGCCTACTTACAGGAGGTGGAGATCATATTACATACTCGAAGCATTGCACTAATAAGTAACCATAACAAACCAATTATGAGAAGCATGTTTTTCAAATTACCGTGTCGTAAGTTCTGAAGAACCACTGCGCAGCAAACCATGGAGACTTATCTTCTTTTTCATAAAACTCAGTAATCCTCCCTATGAAGGGGTCCTCCAAACCAGACTGTCAAAACAAGGMAAAAATTAGTTTGGAAGAAATGGTCGGCATATGCAACGACACTCGTCGCAACTCAAAAGAATGAACAGGGTGTTGCTGAAACTAACACGCACGCATGCATGAAACGAGACAAGGAGAGTGAATGGGAGAACCAACATGAATATGAACACAGTCTCCCAATTTGTAGAGCTTCCCCTCCACTTCAGCCTGCTTATAATGCGCAATGACAGGAATCTCTTTCTCCTCCCCAGCCTGTGACCTTSGGGCAGCGAACACAAAATCTCAACAAACTCACTTTAAAAAAGTATAGCTGCAAGTTCTGATGGAAGTCACAAAAGACAAAGAGTCATTTCTCGGTTCAGGAATTATACCTGTCTTTCTTCAATTTCATCACAGCTCCGCCCTGCGACCAGAGCGCCAAACACAGTAAGTGCACACAGCGTCCGATTCTACAAATCGCAATCACACGACAACGGCTGCCCTTTGGATGTCAGTAATGCCACATACCTCGGGATATCGGTGACTATAATCCTTYTTGGCCACATGAGTTGGAATCCGACTGCTCTCGATAAAGCTACAATGCACATCATCCTTGTCAAGTGTCTCCGGCTGGACTTCTTCAGTTGCAGCACCTTCATCACTGCCATCGCCAAGCACTCCAGAGTCGTCGTCCTCTCCCCTCTCCCGAGCTTCAGGTACTCCATTCCGCACTTTGGCCACTACAGCCGATGACACCTTCTGCTTCTTCGTATAAGGCCTRCGCGAACTCGTYTTCCGCTTCGCATCCGACAGAACAACAGGCTCATCAGCCACATCATCCAAATCAATCACGGCGCCATTACCCACCGCTCTCGGTGGCGTCACAGCAGGGAGAACGTCCTGCTGATCCCTTTTCACAGGCCGGCCTCGCACCAGCGTGCTCCTCGACATTGTACTCGCCAACTAATTACCACGACCACACCAGTTCAACGTCAACTAATGAACCATAAAAAACGCCAACTCTGCCAAAMAAACACTCCACTCAACCGTCCACAAATAAACTGTGAAGTACATCATCCACGAAGAACATCACCCAAGCCACTAACGCATTAGCCTTTACATGAAAACACCAAATACTCTGTCCAAATCACACCAATCAAAACAATACCAATAGAACCAGAAGAAACACCAACAGCCAAGAGACGACGAGAGCGCCACAAGCCACAACAAGCATAACCGAAGACGGAAAAATCAATGATCCAGACAGGCAGCATTCCCAAGATCCGGCAACAAGGTCGGGAACAACAACAAACTCCACAACTGGTTCACCAATTCCACCGCTCACTCGACGCCATTGCAATTGTGAGCAATGAGGGAGACAATGAAGACTCACACTCTACAAAAACTCTCCAAAAACTTCTCCAAACTCTTCAAAACCCTTCAAAAAGGGTGCAAACTCCGAAAAAGAGGTCACGGCCTCTCCCACACTTGCACTTGCGAAGTTCATAACCAAAACTGAATGAAATCGAACCAAATGAAAAACAGGAACAACTACTCACCGAGCTTGAAATTGAAGAGAAGAACAGGAAGCCAAGGCGAGCAGCAAAAGCCCGCGAGAGGCACGATTTGAAAACGAGCGAGTGCTGCTGCTGCTGCGAGGAAAAACCCGAATAAGAGACCTGGCGAGGCGGGAGCAAATAGGCGTTGGAAGGCCATGGCGGGAGAAAGGGGACGACATTCTCGGGGCACACTTCGGGCAGCATTTCGGGCAGCACGGGCAGAGTTTGGGAAGAAACTTTGGGAGTGTTTTCTTCAAGTGAAGGACATGAGTATGAGTGTCCTTGGCATGTAAGTTCTTCACATGGGAATTGTGCGAAATGTCTTTTTCATGGTCCCTTTTCATTAGTACATATGTACATGTGTCAATTTTTCATTAGTATGGAATGGATGGTGATTATTTTCTGGGGCATATGGCCTTAGAGCCACCAAGAATTATGCGCCTTGGGTATCCCCGTTAAGAACAATCCCATTCCTCGTACACCAGCACAGGGGGCCCCAATACAAACAATGTTAGCATGGGGAGTTGAACAAGAAACCTCATGGATTCTATCAAAGTGAATTGTGATTTTGGTAGCAATAATGCTAGTGAGTGAGCATGAAAATGAAAGCCTTGAGCATACAAATGTAAGTTGATACTTTATTGCGCCTTGGGTATTCAAGTTAAAAACAAGTGGATGAACAACCCCCTTCCTTGTGCACCAAGGGAAGGAGCCCCAATACGAACAATGTTAGCATGGGGAATTGAACCAGAAACCTCATGGATTCTATTAGAGTGAATGGTGATTTTGGTAGCGATCACAGGGCTCCAATACGAACAATGTTAGCATGGAGAATTTAACCAGAAACCTCATGGATTCTATCAGAGTGAATGGTGATTTTGGTAGCGATGATGCTAGTATGTGAGCATGAAAATGCAAGCCTTGAGCATGTATATGTAAGTTAATACTTTACAACAATTGAAGGTACTTATAATTTAAACACTTATAATATAGGTATCTATAATATAATTACATTATAATCGTAGAAGATTTATGTATTTCTATAGACCCCTATAACATAGGTGTATAGTCTTCTAGGTTCATGGGCTCATGCTTCTAGACTCACATGGCAACCCCCCTCTCTTGGTAGCTTTCACCAAAAATGTGAAAACAACAACTTCAACTTCAATTCCAAAAATTTGAAACAACAAATTCATTTATGAAGTCTTGTGTTGTATTGGACTTGGCATATGAAGTCTTCACATGAAAATTGTATGAAAATTTGTTCCTCAACTCACTTTCTAATGGTATGAATTGTTGTTTTTTATGATTATGGATTGGATGGTCACTACTTAGCCTCCACCAAAAATATGAAATAGCAACTCCGATTTCAAGTCTTGTGTTAGGTTAGGTTTTATTAAATTCTCATGATAATACTTATTGGTTTCTGTAGAAGGTCAATTCCATAATCAGTTTTTATAGATAAAAATACGATAACTGAAATTTTCTTTCATGAAAATGAAATAATAATTTCAATTCCAAGCCTTGTATTATGTTAGGTTTTGTAGAATCTTAATAATAAAGCAAAGTTGAAGAAGTGGCAATCATGTTGTTGAACTTGAAAAATCTTTCTAATTTTAATATTTCTGTAAAAAGGAATTAAAGATTAAGTGTAGTAGTCACTAGCCAGAATTACCCRCAACACACATTTTATTCATGATGGTCATGACAAGAAGACAAGAATTCTCCTCTTTCCCCTCCAAGATCAAGTTAATTAATTACTAAGCTTTTCTAGGTCATCTTTTCAACTTCCAAGTTGGTTAACTATCAAGAACCCACCTACATTTTAAGACTTCATCTTCTTGAATTTTCAATGTTGATTTAAAATCTTGATCTTTTCAATTTAAAAATTTGATCTATTTCATGATAAAGAAAGTTCCAAAAAATGATGCATAAATTTCAATACTAATATAAGAGTAACTACTTATGATCTTTGACAATTCATAAAATGATATAGAACAAATTATTTACAAACAAAAAAATTGTGACTCTTGAACTTCTAAAGTAAGATATTACACACAAGGTTACGACACTCGATAATCTCATGAGAAGGCTTACTTGTGAGCATACATGATGGGACCTTCAAGATAGTGAATTATATTGTTTGTGAGTTAGGATTTTGGACTAAGGCCATATTCGTTATATTGAGACTACAAAGGTAAGTTTGCTTCTTTTGATTTGAATCGAAGACGTTTTTTGACTGCATTTTTAGATTCAAAAATGTGGAATTACTAGGGATCCTGTTATTCAAAACCATAGAGTTTTTTKGGGGATTCATTAAAGTGTATGAACATATGAGTACATCAACCTTGAACATACATTAACCCCAAATAGTCATGAATTTTCAAAACTTTACCAAAACCTTTATTGAATGGTGGTGTGATGACATGGAGGAGTTTCTTCAAGAAAAAAGGAATTCCCCTAAAATTACTGTGGCATTTGCACTCCATTTGGTCAATCAACATGTACCTCAATTTCAAAGAAGTTAATGTTTCAAATTATTCCATCCTACTAAGGCTAACTCAATGCAACATCAGGGTTGAAATGAAAAATTCAGAAATATGTTTATCCCTGTCAAAATTGGGAGCACCTAGTGTGCTGCTGATAAACTATAGTTTGTATCCATATATGGTTACCCCCTTAGGAATTAGAATTGTGAGTACAGTACAGTACAGTACAATGAATTCAATGGACCTGGGGTGCCYGCACTAGTATTTTAACTAGTTGACTAATACACTCATCCAAATTGGTGAAGAAGTAATGAGGCCTACACTTGGTTATTTCAACACCATCAGCTTTCCAACCTCCAAACCATCATTGAAAGCTCTCTGATTAATGCAAAACTCCATGAGCTGCAACCAATAAGGAAAGAAAACTTTTAGAAGGTAATAATATAGCAATTAGATGTTCCACATGATAGTAAAACTGAGTTTAAGGCATGATACTAAAACTGGTAGGGAATCTCACTTCGAAATTGCGTCAGGAATTCATTCACGGTGATAAAGATACGATCTCAACACATTTGGCTCTTGTACTCAAAGTGACGTTTCGGCAGAGCTAAAATGATCTCCCCAAAATCACTCCTACATGTAATAAAAATGCTGAAAAAGACGCAAATAGTATCCTCTATCTTAGTTGCATAAGAGGTGTATCGTCACTTACAACCGAAGTCGTTCAATAGACATGCTCCAAAAGCTGAAGATTGGACGAAAACGTCGACTTCGGAATAGAGCTCTCTTGGATTTTCCGTCAGGCACTTCACTCCACTAGAAACAAGGGCTCGAACTTATCGCAGAAAGCTAAGCCCATGCTGACGCGATATGCAGCAGAACCCAAATCTATAGCCGCATGTGTTTCATATGCCTGCAAAACTTTGAACATAACATTCGACACRAGTGGATTTAATGGTAGCTGCTGCAACAACCCGCTGATTTCCAAAAGCTGTTGTTTCAGAGTTTGGGTCTCACTGCTGATGCAAGGTCCTGCAAAGGTCAAGAGGCCTAATAGCCTGCGATAAACCATTTTAAACGCATCCTGGTGGTTGGTTACGCCACCAACCCACGACATCTTCTCCTGCATCCGTATAGTCAACTCCGCACAAGACTTGGCTTGTTCAAGAAATCTGTGCCTCCACACTCCCACGAATGCATCACCAGATGATTCGCAGTTCATCAGCCGGCGTAAATGGAGGCAGCAAAGCTGCACGAACACAAGTTCCTCTTCATGGTGATTGTCAATTTCCTTGTCAAACAGGCGCCTGAMCAGATCCATATCATTGACGAGGAGGGCATCTATATCCTCTGAACCCAACACCCACTCTGCCARCACTTCCCAATATACCTGCCACGACCCAAAATGAGAGCTCAGGCACTGAAAAGCCAGCTGCACTACCCGCTCCACCTGTGACGGAACTGCTGCATTGAAATGAGCATTCCCATTGGTTCCGGAGGAAAGAGCGAGAACGTCCAAGAGAGACAGAGCGAGACTCTGCCGTAGCTCTGGATCTTCGTCTTCCAAAAGTTTCACACAGACGCACCAAACCTGTAATAGGGAACTCCCGTACCACTCAGCAAATTCCAGCACAAGCCCACCCTCTTTTGAAGTCAATTTTGACGCTACCCATGGAACTTGATCCAGAAAATTAGAAGCCACAATGGCCAGTGCTGTAGCACGACGGAAATTGGCTGACTCACTTGCTGCACTATGCTCCTTCACGAGACAAATCCAYTCATCAACTGCCCTCCTGACAAGCTCAGGYCGAGSATYTGCAAYATTGCTGCTAGGCATGAYTCCATCAGCCAGCCAGTCAAGCATCTGACTCAAGCATGCTCCCATGCACTTCATGGCCACTTCCTTGGTTTTTGTGTGTTTCGACGATTTGTAAATATGGAGCACTCTGTCCCAGATCATCAATGAAGCTGAATCCCACGCAATACCGCTGTCCACTGGTGCTGATTTCTGCCTTTGAAACACTGACCTCCAAGCGAAAAACACATGGAGAATGCGACGAACACACCCAGGATGTGTCTCTGAACTCAACCGCTCCACAAGCAATGGCTGCAAGTAGCTACAGATCCAACCGGCTCCTTCAGAGGTTGGTTCTGTCAAGCAGAGAGAAAACTTCTTCAGAACCTTGAGAGTTGCTAGGCGCACTTCATACATTCTATGTGAAAGAGCACGGCTGAACATCAGCCCCAGATTCTTCACTTCCGTCATTTCTAATGGATTGTCTCCATTGTGTTCCATTGAGCTCACACCACTGCTCTGTGAAGACCAGTTTGAGAGGATGGTAGTAAAATAGAGGTTGGCAGCTCGTTCCCGCACAAGAACCTGCATAGAGTCTTTCCAACTTGCTGCACCCTCAATTTCATCCTCTAGACACTCTGAACACAAATCCAGTAGATGCCCTCGAAGAGTGCTCATAAAAGCTTCCATGGATATCAGACCTTGCGCACAAGTCTTAGCAATGCCCAACATTGCTTCCAACATACTGAAGAATGCACCTACTACCATGTGGCAGGGACAAAGACGAATCGACCCAAGCCATAGACGCCGTTCAACCTCGCTATACAGCTCTGTCACGATCATTTGGCGCTTATCAAGGTCTGGCAGTGCGGAACAATTGGAGTTCAGAAGAACTGTCATCTGCARTAGCACCCCATGGATTGCACTGTTCGAYAACGCGATATTTGCTGCGYTTCTTGCAACTGGTAAGCTTTCTGCAAGCTTCAATAGGACTGCCGGTAAGTCATCTGACGAGACAAGGGGTGCGAGAGCACGTGACGCTAGCACTCGAACATGAAAATTCTCCAGCGTAGCACATGAAGTCACGTAAGGACGGAACGCAGAAGGACTGAGCCAATCACCCACTCCTGAACTTATAACTGAGGGCTTGAGCCGAGACAATATGATTAAGACAGGGCCCAAGCTCGGATGCAAAGTACTKGTCATTCCATGACCCTGATATCCAMCACTGCCTTCTTCATGCTGAAGTTGCAGAGTTGCTGAGCTAAGTTCTTGCAAAAGAAAGGGGTGTAATGTTGGAAATCTGCACACGTCAAATAAAATTAAAGCTTTAGACATGAACAGCTCATGACCTCAATCCTGAATATAACAGAGACRATCTGCCAGATCCACTCCGGTATATTAAGAACCTTAATGGTAAATATTCCAATAGATCTGAGCAAATGTCGAAAATGGAATCCTCACCTGTGGAAAAACTCAAATCCAGTAATAGCTCGCCTTGCAGACTCACGTTTGTACACATTCAGAAATCCAATACAACGATGCACTAGAGCTGCAAATGCAAGTGTTGCACTGTTGCGAACTTCCCAGTAAGGACACGAGAAGGCCTGTATAGCAGTAATGAGGCCATCCGCACAGAATCCAGACGTATCAGTAGCTAATTAAAACATTATAACAGAGAGCACTTTTTCAACTGGAAATAGAGGTCTATGACTTTCTCCTAGAACAGATCGCGATGACGAGTGGCAACCAAGTCTAAGGCAATGTTAGTGTTGAAAAGGTAATATTAAATGCGCAAGAGCAAGCGAATTAATACTAAAGCCAGRCMCAACAGAATAAATAYACTTCTTAAAGCAGGAAAATAAATACCTAGGTCTAAAAAGGAAAGGCAAAGCCAGGGAGGTCGCACCTCTTTCATCGATAGCCAACAGCCAACCATGATCATTTGCTCAACAGGGGCCACCCCCTCTCCATCCTCAAAGTCCTCTTCGTCCAGGTTGACATCCATTATGTCATCCAACATACCTGCTTGAGTATCTGAAGTCATGTCAGGTGGCAGGTTAAGAGCATTGGCAGCAACCACCCACAGAGTCAATGTGGTGACCCGCAAAAGTAGGCTTATGAGTTTGTGCAAGGCTATCCTGAGACGGTGAGCACCAACTTGTACAGCAACWGAAGTCCATGGAAGCTCTTCCATTGTGTACCGGAGTGTTAGCAGTACCCCATGCACGAAACTATGAGAACAAGCCTTCACAAGGTCTTTGTCTCCCTCGTCGATCCCCCATTTCAGCCAGTCATTCAAAGACTCCACATATTCGGCTATTGCTAAGCCTATTCTATCAGGCCCTACCTCTCCACATTCTTTGTCCACAGCTGTAGATGTTATCACAGTATGAACATTGACTGTCCAACCAAGCTCAAGCACATACTTGCGGAAAATGAGGCGGAGAACCAGCGCTCCTGCATCACTTTCTCGCACGCGAGGACTACTAACAAGGCCCTTAGCCCAGTGTAGGATATGTTCAATTGAGGTAGTTGACTCCAATCCTGGCARTGGGGTCGGGTAACGCACCAGAATCCTAAACGCACTTTCTCTCAGCTTGTCCCAGCTATCCACGATTGCACCAACAATCACAAGAGTCGCTTCTGCAGATAGAATGCCTGCTTGATAGGGAGAAAAACCCTCTGCAACAAGTGAGTTATTCTCCATAGGCTTTGTCTGAGGTGATAGACTCCACACCTCAATTATAGCATTCAAAAGCTCCATGGCCATATTTTTACGCTCATAAGGGGCAGATGGATAGAGCGAAGACAGTAAGTACTGGCTCAACAACTGCATAAACTCCTGCATCTCAGCGATGCTCACCCCATCCTTAGAAACCTTCTCAGCATCTTCATGTTCATTTGGCTGAGGGTTGGTGGACCCTTTCTTCTGCTTCTCCGCAGCTGCAACCCTTTTCTTCTTTTTCTCATCCCCATAACTGATGGCAGAAGAGGAKACCTTCACAGGCTGGGGTTCATTTTCCAGTCGGTGCTGTCTCCATGCTGCAGTTCGAACACGATTAAAGAATTTTTTCAAGAGGCTCGTCCATCTCATTCGAAATGACGTGGATGAACACCTCATGTTTAAGGGAATTGAGAGTTTCAACATTTTCAATTCCAATGAAGAGGGCATTGATGCTGTTTTGGGGTTCAAGCATAYGAGTTCTGCCGCATCAACCCGTAAGCTATCATCAAGATGAGTTAAMGCCTGCTCCAGCCATGATAGAGGGACCTGAACAATCTCGTTTTGAATCCTCACAACAACAGCCTCGCTGAGCGATGAGGTTAAATCTCCATTGGAAACTCTTGAGACAGAACTTGCCGGGTTATATTCTTGTTCAATATCTCCATCAATAAGAGCCAAAGAACGCGCCACTTTCAACACCGATACTACAGCTGCCACACGCTGGTGCATTGTTAGGTGAGAAGGTAAGCCTGGAGCACCCCTCAGATACTCCCAGTTCACATTGGACCTTTCTCCCCATTTGTTAGCTCCGTCCAGTATGAATGCCAGTATAGAAACCACACTGTCCGGATCAATCCGCATAGCAACAGGTAGTGCATATGTATTAAGATTGGTCCTAAGGCGGGAATTTCCAGAAAGAAGGACAGAGAGTAGAGGAGGGATCCATAGTCGCCTGAAGGCTACATCACCTTCCATAACTCCACCAAAAGAGCTCCAGCAATCCGCTTTGAGACGCTCAAGAAATGTCTTCAAAAATGAGCTTGCAGAACAGCACACGTCATCATCGGACTGTGCATGAAAAGTATCAAAGAGCAGGTTTGGGTTCATGGACAACATCTTTTCCGCCCCAATCCGCACAGCTAAAGAGGCCAAAGGCACATACTTGCCCTTTCTATAGCGTCCCTCCGCTAGCAGATTYAATGCTATCTGTTTCACAAACTCCCCGTTACTSACTTCAACGTCAGCGTTGTCATCGTTTTCCATATGTTGTGCGAAGACAAACTGAACATCTACTAAGAGGTCAAAGATAGCTTGCACCTGCTTCACGGTTTGAGTGAGGGGATCTTCCCAATTATTCCACACAATCTGTAGAATTCGAGATATCATTGTGGAAGGCAACGGTTCATATCCATTAATCAAGACTTTATGGACACTGGCTGCTTCAGCCAGTCGGCCGAGTGCTTCTTGGGTTAGTTTGCCGGTCATAGAAGCACGAACTTGCTGCAGGCATATTTGAAGAGCTGTCACTGTGTGAAACTTGAAGTGACTGTCCACGGGACCTTCAGAGAGCGTACAAAGAGCAGGTAATATTCCATCATAGAGAACTGTCCACAATCTCCATGCTGGTTCTGCAGTGCTACCACCTTCGTTCCCAGTATTGGACTCACCAGAACTGTTACTCCCACGGATAAGRAGAGGRATGTTAAGTGCTACTCGAGGCAGGGCAGTTAAGAGTCCCCGCAACACACACAGCTTGCCAAACTCAGAAAATTTGCTAACCTCAGCCGGGAAGCTACTTTGACATTGTTCCCTGATAGCAGCATCCAACATCCCAAAAGAATTGAGTCCTTCGCTAACACCATCCGCAATTGATAGTAGAGCRATAGTCTGAGCTGCAGAATCAGCAAAAACTGATTTAGCCAGCAATAWAGCAACTTCCTCCTGAGAGTTCTGGAATAAGGCTGCGGCACATAGTCCCACCCCTGCAGCCACCACGCAGTCTCGAGACAGTGCTGAGGTTTGAAGTACATCTATCAGAGTTCGAACTACTGAGCCGTACACCGCATGCCCAGACAGCGACCACAACTGAATGTCTTTTCCTTCCGCATTTACTGCAGACTTGTCATTTTTAATTCCCAGATCACCTGGAGTCCCTATGAAAGGTACTCCGTCTGAGCAGAAACTCGAATTCGAATCCGCGTTTATGAACCACCGAGGGTAATGTTGCAGCACGTAATAAAGAGAGCCAACAGCATCTTGGGTATCCTCCATTGTATTTGGAGGGGGCCGGCCCCCTTCATTGGAGTAATCTAGCACCCAAGCTACATCGTAGCAAGCTGATAAAGTAAAAATATTCAAGCAAATTACTAACACTCCTCTCAATATGCCCGGCTGTGGAAGATTGGAAAYAGACGATGCAACTCCTACTAAAGAAAACCTTTGGTGCTTGATTCCGCCCTGACCATACTCCAAGCAACAACACTTGAATGCGTTCGCTACTTTGATTTCCCAATCCTTGGATAGACGAGCCAGGGGTGTCAGCAAACCACGGTGAAGGGGACGAGAGTTGTGCAAAAATAGAAGCTCGGCATACAGAAGCAGAGCTGTCTGTGCTGAAACATGACTAGATTTTAGCACGGACAGYAATGCATCGGAAAGAGCTTTGGTTGCCGCAATTTGAGCAAACGTAGATGGCAGTTCTCCAAACGAAAGTAGCTGCTTCGCGAAATTCGTGAAGGATGCATCATCAGATGACAAATCGACTGATACAGTTGCTTCTTCAAGCAGAATAAGGACATTGGCCGGGAGAGAAACGGCTTGCTCCGTCCAACGCTTGCGYCGCTGACCGGCTTTCCACCGCACTGCCATCCTGCCACCTGCAGACAAAGAAGGAGGATCAGTCTCATCTAAAAATTATATATCCAGTCGAAATGTGGTGTACAAACCAAACGCAATATTTAAAAGCTCACAATGCTGCGAAGTTCTATTCAACGGAAGGACACAAACAGAAGCACATTTCAAAGCCAAATGGAGAATATTTTTCTGTGRAGTTTCTTCGACGCCCTTGCGAACACTGAATGAGTCACCAAGGCATCAATTTAGCATCTGAAAACAACTCCATATCCAATTGCGCAGCTCGAGGTCCTAATAGTTCTGTAGTTCATAAGACTAGCTAACACTCGACATGTAGGGGTAACTAAACCACGATTGAGAACACTGCTCGTGAATTGCTTGAGCCTTAAACCCTAAACCTTATTGGGGTTCACTCCATAATTCTACAACTCCATAGCTTCTCATGAGATTTCCCTCGCTCACACTGTTCAAAAATCTTCATATCAGTAATGCATACGCTCAGTCATCAATAAGCAGAATCAGAAAGAGAAAATCGTTCGCGGTCACAAATTTTCCAGGAAAAAAATAGAATGGACACAAAGGGAAATGTACTGACTTAGCGCAACAATTCGATGACCGACAGGCGTCTACATGARCTCGAAGGAAGACTAGACTGGAACAAACCAAGACCCGTAATGCAAACATTCTAAGTCATTTTTCCCGCAAATACAAACAATCTAAGAGAATAWTTTTTTTAAATTACTCTGAAAATAATTACACTGTGAGATGAATGGTGCAGAGGAAAGCGGATCACCTGCGCGGTGCCCGAGCAAGCGGCACCGATAACAACGTGCGCACAGCCCCTGCCGAGTGAATTGGCTGAACCTTAAACCCTAACCCTAATTGGGGTTCATCTTGCGCGTTCCAACTTCCAAGCATGAAAGGGCTCGATAGAATTTAGTAACTTACGAGCACCAGCAACAACAAAAAACTGAAATGGGGTCCTTCAAATAAAAAATGAAATAATTCCTATTTGGTATCGGTAGCCTAAACTCTAAAACCTTGATGACTCCCAAAGACACCTTTGGCTCATTTGCACTTATAATGTTAAGTGAGAATTTAACAATGATTTATCTAACCTTATTTTGTTAAGGTGATTGTTGTCAAAACTCAATTAGAAGTATTGGAGCCAAAATCTTATGTTTGTGATAGTGCTTGAAAATTCAACTAAGACCTTATCCAGTAAGTAAAATTGATTTTGAGTGGTTTTGAAATTTTAACCCTTGAAGGATGGCGCAGACGTTTTGCGTCCTTAGGAAGACACAAAAAATCATTTGCTGAGTGGATACTCGCTAATTTTCATCTAAACTTTTTGTGAAAGTGACCACACATATGTCAATCATCATGGGAAATCAAATCTACTGTCTTTAATTGCTTCAATATTTCTACATAGCCCTAATACTATGAAGATAGTAAAGATTTTCACATGAAAGTGTTTTGTGCCATGTTGCCTTTCTCGCAATTTTTGAATGGAAAGCATCAGGTATTGGTTTGTACAATTTTTCCAAAGCTAAATATGTGCGTGAATAGTGTTTTTTTCCTCAGTCAAACACTACATATTGCACCCTGCCTCTCCCCAGGGTGATAGGTCCATCCCTTAAGGGTTAAGTTAAATATCAAAGAGAGAAAAAGATTGGCATATGGTTCTTCAATTTCATTTGGTGTGTATCACATGCCTTGAGCAAAATTAATTACAAGCCCAAGTCAATGGCTTCCTGCACTTTTAGGAACAATTACCTATTTTATGTAGAGGTCCACATCCTCCGGGCTCGTTCAAGGTTATCCTATATTTTTGATAGTGGATAAAATTATCAAAGTTTGTCCAATTTTTTTCCAAAACAAGATGAAACCACCTAGTTATAAAATGAAGAAATAATCATGTATTTAGATTAATGTATTGGGTTCCATCCATAATTCACCAACAATCTATCCAAACCTTAATAATATGATTAATATCATGTTTAATATTATAATAAATTGATCATACTACAATATTGTTGCCACAAAACATCAACATTACCAATTAGACCTATCACAAGTCTTTTCATAACATTTCCCTAGTCTAAACAAACCATGTTTTCCCTAAGGTGTCCCCCTTAAATGTGCCACGAACCCAAAACCACCATCATTTCCCTTTGTACATCTCCAACATCAATATGTACCTATGTCTAGAAGAAACGATTCTAAAACCTCTACCAAAAACACTTTGACCCTTCATAACTTTTGCATACAATATCCAAATGCTAAGTTGTTCTTGAGTGCGTTGGAAACTCCTAGCTTTCACTTGTCAGCAAGAAAATATGAAAATTTCACCATCCTAATTACAGGCACAATAGCAAAAAGTGGCAGTTTTTGACCGGTACCCACCTTAAATTCATTTCACGCAATGAAACAAGCGAGGCTTTGGTACGCAACTACGCAAGTATGCATTAGAGAAAAATTTGGACTCTCCATAAGGCTGCCAGCTTTTGACAAGCCACTCTATAGCAGAGCCCTAGTGAGCTAGAAAAAGGACAGCATTTTTTATGCAAATGCGTTTCAGCTTGTGTGAATATTTTGACTATCACACACTATATTTCAGTTTCCTACAACTTTCCTCCAATAGAACACAACTGCTCTTTTACCTATGTTCTGACATTTGGTTGCTCTATTGCGGTGATGACACTTGGTGGCCACAATAAGAAAGAGGGGAAAAATTCTTGTCCATGCAAAATAAATAAAAAAACAGGGTCCCGTTAGGCACATCTTAGCGGCCTTCTAGCTAGAGGGTCTAGATTTTCTCTAACCGGAGTATGAATGTAGAGTTACATAAACGGCAACACTTGACAAAGGGTTAGTTTCAGCCATGAGGATTCACGCCAGTCAACTTCTGGTTAGCGTCCGGCCACCAACCCCTGAAGACTGACGACTCCTCGCATTCATGAGAGGACCTCAGACTTCACTTGCCCACTACACGAATGATGGTAAATAGTGTTACCCATACTAACTATGTTGAAAATGCTATAAGTTTTTACTCTTGACGAATATTTTTACTAAGTGCATGGATCCTAATTATAATATAGTTGGGACAACTTTGTACCCATAGTTGGTAAAAATATTCATAAAGAGTAAAAACTTATGGCTGTTATAAATCAATTAGTGTAGGTAACACTATTTACCATCATTAGTGTAGCTAGCTGCCTAGCTGCATGTCTTGGCTCCACAATTATACATAATTAATATCATCAGGTGCTCATGAAAGTTGCGGCCGGCAATGATCCTGCAGTCGATCATGTGGATGGGCACATGATATGAACAACTCGATCAGTGCGTGCGTGTTCCGGCCATTGACTCTTGAAGMCACATTCATTTCATGTTTGGTAAGCACACCTACTTAAATAATTAACGGTGACCGACCGAGCTTTATCGAGTTGAAAAGAGAGCGATAGATATCGATCGATAGCGAAGGACCCCAGTCGGGACCCCAGTTGCTTGGTACCGATCGAATTCATGACTAGAATGTCAACAAGTTAGGTGAATATGAAAAGCTAAGACCGAAAGGTTTTCAACTCTTTGGAAATTAAGCGACGAAACTTATAATTCCAACTTAATATTGCGATCGATGTTTGGTAAGCACACCTACTTAACGGTGACCGCGCGACCGAGCTTTATCGAACTGAAAAGAGACCGATCGATAGATATCGATAGTGAAGGACCCTTGCTACCGATCGAATTCATGACTAGAATGTCAACAAGTTAATTAGCTGAATATTAAAAGCTAATTAATTAATTAAGACCGAAAGGTTTTCAATTCTTTGGAAATAAATTAAGCGACGAAACTTATAATTCCAACTTATTGCGATCGATGTTTGGTATACGTACACCGCGTTGAAGATTTGTAGTACGTATCTACAGTGGTCAGCAGAAGTGTTCGGACAAGACGCTTCTACTTCCAATATGAGCTAGTTTTCATACATAACTCACATTCAAGTTGTAAAAATTTAAACATACAATCACATAGTAACAACAAACATATAACATAACATTCATAATAAAAAATGTCAATCAAGAAATCAATCAAAAATAAAACACATGATGTGGGTGTCCAATTCTTTATGCAAAAAGTGAAGTGGTTATCTATTTACATTGGAAACAAAGCCAACTACTACAATATCAAGCTAAGAACTTGAATGTAGAATCATGATGACTACCTAAAAACTTTAATGTACAATCATAATGACTACCATCGTGTATAGCCACCTTTTGCTTGATAAACATCTGCAGCTCTCTCAGACATAGATATGATCAATTTCCTCACGGTATCAATCTCAATGCTATACCAAATTTCTTGCAATTTCTCCCACAAATCCTTCTTGTTAGTGGGTTTCTTCTCCGACATTCTCATACGACGATCTACTTCATTCCAAAGGTGTTCTATAGGATTCAAGTCAGGAGATTGAGCCGGATGCCAAATTAGTTGAAATTCCTGTGCTAACAACCAATCTGTAACATACTTAGAAGTATGTTTGGGATCGTTGTCGTGCTGAAAAATAACATTCTCCTCTCCTAAATCATGCATGTGTATAGTATTCATGAGCTCCATCTCCAAAATTTCACGATACACAAACTTATCCATGTTCCCTTCTATAAGACGAAGGTTGCCAACTCCCTCCCAAGTCATACATCCCCAAACCATAATGTTTCCACCCCCAAATTTGATAGTAGGTTGCACATGTTGATCTAAAAGATGCTCTCCTCTCTTCCTCCAACAATACTGCCTCCCATCTGAGCCAAACAAATTGAATTTTGACTCATCTGAAAAAATCACATAACTCCAATCCATCCAACTTGCATGCCTACACTTCTTTGCCCATGCATATCGACGTGCTTTGTGCTTCTTTGACAAGAATGGCTTCTTAGTTTTCACTCGTGCTCTCAATCCTTGCCTCCGAAGACATCTTCTAATTGTATCATCACTCAAATCCAATCCTTGAGATCGCATTTCTCTACCCACTGCTGCAGCTGTACCATTAGATGGTGCATTCAACAACCTTACAACCTCACGATCATCACGTTCATCAAGAATTCGAGGTCTCCCTTGTGAAGGAGCATCTCTCAAATGACCTCTCATTGTAAACCTCTGCACAATAGCATGGCAAGTGCTTCGAGAGATGCCTAAAATCGCTGAAATTTCAGAGTATGAATTCCCTCTCTCATGCATCTGAAGAACTAAGTCACGTTCAGCAAGAGACCTTCTAGGAGCCATAGCTAATCAAGAGCAATCTTACTCAATCACAATGAATCTTGAAATGCAAAAGGTCTCCATAAATACATGTTGATTSTCAAGATTTTTTAGATGCACAACTTGTGTGCATAATGAATTGGACACCAATGATTGACACATCATGAACTGCTGCCCTTGCAAGTGGCTCAATGCCAGTGATGGTACTCTTTCTAGTTTACAAATGGCTCTTTAGTTATAATTAGCTGAAAAAATCAGCACCTACCTACCAAACTTGACAAGTGTTACTACTAAATTGAGATTGTCATTACTGTCCGAACACTTTTGCTAACCACTGTATACGCCTGCGAAGCTAGTCCGAAGAATTGAAGATCCGGTGGGTACGTTTGCTTTTCTTTTTCAATTCCGCGATCCGTGCTTGCACCAGGATTGGAGTGTGCACAAGAATAAGAAACAAGCTAGCTGGTGCGTACGTACTTCGAGTTAGTTCAGTTTTGAAGTGTGCTTAATTACAGGAATGAGAAACGAGCTGGTGTCAGTGGGGATCGATGATGCATCGATGATGATGGAGGATGCATTAATTTGCTGGAAAGTTGTACTGAAGTGATGTCACGTCACCTACGCAACTACCGCAACCGAAAAGCTCAGCAATCTGATCCTACTACGTACGATCGAGTAATTGTATACCAGATTCCCTGCACCCTTTGACTAATTAATTACTCCTGGCATGCATTCTGTCGATTGAATTAATTAAGAGTTTGCTGAACATGATGCTACAGATAGAAGCAATTTTGTTGCGATTTCGATGCTTCCGGGACCTTGATTGCAGTTGATGAATCCTCGATCACCACTTTGGCAATGAAGCCGGCCTTCAACTGATCAATTAAATGATTCAATTCGCCACTTGATAAAAGAAGCCAGAACTCAACAACATCAGCTGAAGCAATCCTGAAGGAAGAGTCACACTGTTGGGAGGAGTTTCGTATAGGGCAATGCCCAATCCTTGGGCATTTTGCGATATAAAAAGGCCAACTAGGAGGGCGGAGCCCAAAGAGGAGTCGCTTTATATCGACGATGAAGGACATTCCCATAAAATTGAAGTTGGCTGAAACACTGGGGAATGAAATAGCAAAATTGGATGAAGAATCCATAGTGCTTGATTACGCAGGTTTGCGCGAGTAATCGGGCATTACTGCTGATTGTGCAGCAAAACCCTCCTAGGAAATGAACGGACGATTTCCTGGGAGTGGTTTACAACCTAAGGTAACTCCTACACCTAATTGCAACCGAGTACTACGTTACAATTGCATGTGTACCTGGACAAATTTTTGCTAACTATGAACATGAAAGTCTTTGGTTAATCTTGAGTACCTCTCTAATCATAATCTATTGACGTATTGTCCAGAAAATATGCGCTCAGCAAGGTGGAATCCTCTTGAAATTCACAACAAGATTCATTGATATGTTTAATGATAGAAACCATGTCTGGAGACTTAAGTAATTAGGTTATTTTAGGTGTGATTCTTCTCTAACTACACAGAACGTGCATATGACCTTCCCGCACACAAGGTGGGTACATTCAAAATCACACCCTCATTAAAACTCTATGTACAGGTATATCTCCAATAATCACTATATGTATGTATGTGGAAGTAACGCCATTTTAGAACATCATCTGCAGAAACTTTGACCCTTCATAACTTTTGTATATGATATTGGCAGTAAGAACATATGAAACTTTGACCCTTCCTAACTTGCTTTAACTTATTTGTATAGTATGCTAGGCAGGCAGTGACTGCCTACTCACTGTGTATTGTATAGCGACACAATGAGTAAAAAAATTTAATTTTTTTAATTCAACACCCCCTCCCCCTCCCAAAAAATTTAAATTAAATTTTAAAATTTTTTGGGGAGGGGGGAGGAGGTGTTGAATTAAAAAAAAAATTAAATTTAAAATTTAAAATTTAGACCCCCCCCCTCCCACCTCTCTTGTAATTTTGGGAGGGGGAAAAGACTCCAAACAATATGGGACAAACATTCAGCCGAATTCGTATTCTGTTGTATATGTATTCAGTAATATACGTATTTGTATTTGAATTCATATGTGTATTTAGTTGTATATTCATTTGTATTTGTAGTCGTATTTGTATTCGTATTTGATCCAACAGTCGACGAGTTGAGGGGCCTAGGGGTGGTATATGTGTAAAATCAAATCGACAACTTGGATTTTTTTCAGCAATTTTTTGGTGATTTGAGGGGCCTAGAGGTGGCAAGTAGGTTGCCTGCCACTTTTCGGTGCATAGTAGAACCTCCATAAGGTCATAGCCTTAGAATTGGTGGAGAATATTACATTAGAGAGGTTATTGCTTTGAAAAGGGCCTAGGTGATTAACGACATTCAAAGAGTTTGTTAGTACTAGGTTGCAATTCTACTGAAGCATTGAAGTTATGTTCACCAACATGACATCTAGATTCCAATTAAATTCAATGAAAGTTGCATTTTTTTTACTAATATAGAGTGGAGAGATCCTCTAGGTTTTTGGACAACAAACTAAAATCCAAAAGAACAAAATTTGTAGCTAGAGACTTATTTTGTTTTTTCAAATTCTCTAAATTTTAGAGTAGATGGCAAATATCATTAACCTCTAAAAGACCATTGTCCACTCGGGACACAAAATGGATTTCGGACAGGTTCCTATGACCTCAATTTTCGGTAAAATTTTTTGAAACTTTCTCATAAGATAGTCAAACCGGTAAGCTTTCTGGGAATATAATCTTTATTTTAATTGGTGTCAGGGAGCAAAATTTATACCACAAAAAGCCCAAAATTAAATCAGTGGGCAGCAAAACAAAGTTTGCAAAAATTCAAAAAAAAAATTAATTTTTTTTCCTAAAATGATATATTTTTGTCTACATGTGAAGCTTTGATTCATTCTACTTGGACTAATAATGAGAAAATGATGGACAATCTTGTTTTTCGGGCAATCTAAGAATCTTCTTGAAAAAATAACTTACAAGATTTGTTTCCAAATGCAATTTTCACAATTTTTCAAAAAAAATTGTTGGACAAGGTTAAGTTAACTAGTTAGAACAATCTCATTGTTGGAATTATTGTGTTTCAATACCATCTTAAAGCTATCAGAGGTTAAATTGGCGGTATTCAATTTTCAAACTATGCGGTCCGAACTGTGAAGTGGCATCTAAGACATGTACAAATTTTTAAATATCTACAACATATGTAGATGCCAAAAATCTATGACATATTTAGATTTCATACCGCATGGTCTAAAACATCTAGGATAGGTATCTATGATGAGTTTTGAGGGCAATCTAGTAGAATTTTTAAATAAAACATCATCTAAAGTTTATTTTCGAATCCAATTTTCACAATTTGAAAAAATTAAAAAGTCCACAATTCCACATGGTTTAGATAGTTTGTTAGAACATGTTTAACATGGACTTTGGCATTATTCAAGTCTACGATTAGATTTGTAAGTAATTTAATAATTTCTATGAGCTTCTTTGTCAAAAGATCAAAATCAATTTAATATTGTTGATATTTTTTTGTTATGTTTTCTAATCCAATTTGTTGCCATATTATCGAATTCCTTTAAAGAAAAATATTTTATTCAAAAACTTTCAATCTAAGTTGAACATTCTCATTGGAGAAGGATAAAAATATTGGAAAAAATCTTATTGCACTATTTGGAAAATTGTAATCTCGAAGGTGCTTATGAATTAGGATATGAAAGTTGGTGAAGAAGTACATATAAAATTTGGTACAAGACCTTGTGGCTAGAAGTTGAAAAGAAAACTACTAATTTGTCCACTCCACCTTGCTTTCATGATGACATGTATAGTTCATTTTGTCTACTTTGCTCAAAATGTCAAAAAATAATTGTTTTCAAAAGTACATCAAAAGATTTTTTTTTAAAACATCATCTAAAAGTTTACTCCTATATTGGCACTTAGCCTTAATGTCCCATATTAAATGCCATTTGATTGTGCTTTGAACTTTTCAAGAGTTATTGCAAATGGATATAACATCTAAATGCTCAAGGCATTATATTTGAGACCAAGTCAAGTAATAAATAATGACCACTCCTAGAATAAAGCCTAAGTGCCCAAAGTCTCTTCGAGCTTCTTAAAGTTTGCTCAAAACCAAACAAAAGTCAAAGCTTAGACTAGTTCAATCAGTTTAAAAAATTGTAACCTTATAAATTCTAACTAGATGTGTTATAGATCACTTAGTAAAAGAAAACACAATAATATCACTTATTGATTGAAAGATTATAATGTTTGATTGAGAAAGTGTTAATTTGATTTGAAGGCTTATCTAATCAACATCAAAAATCTAATTCAAAAGCTTTCAATCCACTTTCTACGTGTCAAATTGAATTGAGGTCATAAAAAAATATGAGGCTAAACGACACACCATGCATAACCATAATGAATTCATAGCTTAGTTTTCAAAACCTACTCCACAATTCTTTTAAATGAATTTCCAATGTGTTTTTCCCTCTAATGTATATGAGGCTCATGTCCATGAGCTTGTAACACTATAAAATTAAGATTAGCAATGGATATCTTTCCACAAAATCTTCAATAGAGACAATATGATCAATTTTTTTCAAAATTAGATTATTGATGCTTAAAGTTGTCTTTAAAGGATAATCAACCAAACCAAAAAACATCAAAAGTTGTGCAAAAAACAGGGCAACTACACTTCACAAGCTCACTTTTCTATGAAAAAATGTCCAAATTGGTGGTGCCTCTTTGAATTCTTTTTCCAAACAAGTTGGCCACATTCTTGAAAATTTCAGATCATTTGGAATTGTACAACATATAGGAAACAAATAGTAAGTAGATAGTAGTAGAGAATGATTCAAAATACTATATTTTTAAGAATTTAATTAAGGAATCAAAAAATCCCAATGCCAATGCTTGAAATGTTGTAACAAATTATCTACATCCTACAATTATTTTTTCCAAAAAATTGAAAATTGAGTAAGATGCAAGACTTTAAAGTTTATCCTACATTAGAGAATCCATAACTGCCGTCAAACAAAAAATCCACATAACTTTTGACTCATTGATCAAAATGGAATGATTCCAAGCTTTCCGCACTTATATAACTCTAGAAAATCAATTTCAATCTTTTTTTTAATTTTAAAAAGTGATTTTTTCTAATCTGCCCGGATTGCCCATTTACAAAACAAAGTAGCATATTAGGCCATAACTTTTGACTCATATTTCCAAATGTCATGAAATTTTGTGCACATGAAAGACATTCCTTGTCCCTAACTTCTATTAAAATTTGGGCCAAAAATTTGGAAATCTCAAGTTTGGCAATTTTGAGTGTTTTTGCCAAAAAAAATGGCCTTGGGACTTTAGGGGTTAAACCAATGATTCCCACAATTTTCAAAAATGATGATTTCCATGGTCACCGGCTCGGGTAAGTTTATGTGCAACAACAACTGCAGACTTGAAGAAGCCTTGAATGTTGGCTCTAGTAACTCAACTTAGTAGCAACCCCTTTTTTTTGAGGGAAATGGAGTCAGAAAGCACCATTTCATAGTGGAAAAAAAATTTCGCCAGAAAAAAGTAATTTTTTTTCGTCATAAAAGTTTCAATCCAATTTAAAATATGGATTAAATTGTCAAATTTGGATGAAAAAGTGTATGAATTTGATTGAAAAGTGTTTTATGGTACAAAAGATGGATGTACAAAGAAATAAAATGCATCACCAAATTTTAAGTGATCGCCATCCTGGCACTTTTTCAAAACCCCCCCAAAAAAGGGCTGCTTACTTGCTTAGTAGTTGGGTTGGCAATGTTGGAGCCTTCTCTTTGTTCTGCCACAAACCGCATTGAAATGAACTGTCAAGGAATGATGAACCCCACCAAGCCATCCCACACATTGAAAAGATTGCCGTCGCCCGTGACCTCATGTGAGCCTGGACAGCCGCATGGATGACCTCACGGAGCTGTTGGCTTTCATCACCTCTCCATTTTGTCGTCACAGACTCACTGGAACTCCTCATTGCCCGAGCTCCTCATGGTCATACCAAGGCATGCCATAATTCAATGACTTGGATTGTACAACAATTGCTGCAAAAGTTTGCAACCACACTAAGGTACAAGGCTCGAATTGCGAGCGGTCATTTAGAATAGTCCCTATAAATGATGTTGGAATGGACTGGAGGTGGTTCTTGAATTGACCTTCATTGTCAATAAATGAATCGAGAAAAATATTATTTATTATTGCAAGAGCCAATCAGTCTCCTTTCTTTTCCCATTACTTTTTAGAAGTTGCAGTGAACACTTGATGAAAGACCTAAGATCACAAATAGGGACCTACAATACATCTCGTTTGAAAATTCATAAATAATTCAAAAATGATCCTAAAAATATGAAACAACTTGGGTTAGATGACAATTCTCCTTCTCTTTCAAGGAAAATTTATTCAAAAATATTTTGAGAAGTTTCACCTGCCCAAAATTCAGTCCCAGAGCTTAGATGGTCGGTTTATGGACCGACTACCTTAGCATTGCATTGCATTGTATTTTTGTCTGGGAAGAGACAAACTAAGGAGGAAACATGGGCATGGAAAATCACAAGAATGCTCATCGTGCTCTAGGTTTTCATTGTGAATGTCGGATGAAATAATTGGATGATTGTGTGTTATGATGAATCGTATGAAAATGTGAGGGAGTTTGTGACAGAAATCGTGATAGGGGTTGTCGGTGACGTTGCGTACTTAATATAAAATAGATTAAAAACTAGAACTGTAAGTTATTGAATCTGAGTTAAGGACGTGGATTCACTCATTAGAGCGACCCTTGTCATTTTTCATTCCAGAGGTCTAGAACTAGTTTGCGTCTCATTGAATATGATCTATTGTTACTAGCAAACTCGGCCCCACGTTTTGTCCTTTGTGACTATTTCCACTCACCTCAGGATTGGTTGCTATTTCAAGSAATGAAAAGTGACGAGGTTCACAGTAGTGACCACACTTATGGAAACTTGTCTAGGGTGATTGCAAGAAACACCTGTCCTATTTTCCGTCACACGTTGTGTGCTCATGTGATTTTTGGCCATAAATTTTTTGTTTTGGCTCCAAATGAACCAAGATTTATAGGATAGGTACTCATGACTACTATGGACCTTGCCTAATTTTTTTGTGATTTTAAAAAATAATTTACTATCCAAAAATAAAGCCCGATTCAATGTTACACTTGCCAATTTGGAAGTTTTTAGTACCTAACCACTACGTTTTTTGAAGAATTAGATTGTGGAATTTGGTAGGCTAGTTCTTCTAATAAAAATACACCTTTCTAGGCGAGGGATTTTCAAAATCATGTTCCAAGTGTGTTCTATATTGGTCTAAAGAGCGTTGTATATAGGTTGCATTTTGAAACATATAAATAATTATTCTAGTGGTTTTTTTGGTGGATAACCATCTTCATAAAGTTGTTACAAATGGCCACTTTTTATTTTTGAATTTACTTATTTTTACTATTTTTAAGTAATTTTCACATCAAAACACCTATTTTCTTGAGATTTGGCACTTTTTTAGTTCTCATAGTTAGAGAATTTTTCTATGAATTTCCTTYRGTGGTTATCTTCATCTTAAAGGTGTATACATTGACTATATTTTTAAGAAATTTTAAAAATTAGTTTTCTATTTTTAAAATACTCCAGAAAAGTTTATGAGTAGTGTTCCAAAACGCAACAAATAGTACAAGTGTTTCTTGCAATCACCCTCCATGGTATGAAAACAAGAAGACATGAAGAGCTAACGCTTAGGGTCACTTTTGTCTTCTAGTCATATTTATTCAAGCCAAATTCAGATTTTGTTGAAATGTAGAAGGGCAATAAAAAAAAATTGTATGTGCAATTTGAAGTTCCATAATTAGTGAAGGCTAAAACTCCAACCACAAGTTCAGATTTTCTCATACATAATATCCCATGCTAGAKATAGGTAAAAAAATTGTCAAAGAAGAAAAGAAAAATTCAATATTTTAAGGCAGTTCATCTATAGAATCTGCGACGGACACATTTGTACAAAAATTAGTTAATGAAGACGCTCAATTTTGTGTTATTCCGCTCATAGTATACACAAGACAATAAAAATAAAAACAATAAAATTTGAAACTCTTGTTTCAACATATTCAACTTTTAGTCTATATTTAATTATATGAAAATAAATTTGGATTTAGTGAATTACAATTATTTTAGGGTCGTTGCATTATGAATCATTCATCCACTCAGATAAAGACAGTATATGTATCTTAAATATATAGGTGTAATGAAGCTCTTGCTCTCAATCAATTTATTTATGGTATTAATAATAGACCATCTAGGTATGAAAAAATGATTTGTGGAGGAAAAAAAATTCAATGATAAGGTCAGTTTGAATAAATAGTTTGTTGAATGGAGTTTCCCCATCAATTTTGGACAATAACTTGTTCTCTTGACTCCAATGATGAAGAAATTTATATTCATAAATGTCTAGATTTTGGATGAAAAATAAATTTTCCATCCAAATATGTTGCAATCCATGTTGGAGTGATGAAGCATTTACATGTATAAATATGGATTGCATATGTGTAATATAGATGAAATGACCATTATTCATCTAAAATCACATGCAAACCAACCGAACATAGTGATACGTGCATTCAAATATAGTGTATTACTCCATTGAATAGCAAATTATAGCAATTTTTTTTCAAAATTCATTAATCTCCCATATGACAAAACACAAGAGTTCTTACTCCTTCCTTACTAGTATGCATACTTCAGCCCAATAAAGATACCAAGCTCTAAAAAGGTAGAAACAAAAAATGCACCTATTAATAGTGATAATTTTTGCCTTACAATTTTAATGATAAGACCACAACCCTTCTTATGTTAACTCACTATGGATGTCAAGGAATAAATGTGTATCCAATGAATAACTTCAAGGACAATGTAGAATTAGATGAATGCACCTAATTCTTTGTCCTTAAATTTGGTAATTTTCGGTTGACTACCTTGATGATAGAACTACGTTTATCTAACCCCCTTTGATAACAAGTAGGTATCCGCCACACTTTGCTTCTATGCCTAATTACTTTAGTTAGACCTATAAATTTTTCATATTTCTTGTTGGCACTTGAAAGAAGTTTCCAACTCACTAAAGAAAGTGACATTTGGATGTTGTATGCAAAAGTTATGAGGAAACAAAGTTTGATTCTAAAATATTTTCTTCCACATAAATACATAATTGATTTTAGAGATGTACACAAAGTGAAAATGACAATTTAGGGTTAGAGACACATTTGGGGGTATCCACTCTAAATCACAGGAAGACTTTTCCTTGATGAAGGTTTTTGAAAGTTTTTGTCCAAACTGTTGTGTACGAGCATCGCCAATATTTTATGATAGGCATAGCTGGCTTGGGCGTGGCTGAAAGTGTTTCCATCCTTCATTGTGGTCATTGCTAGGGAAAGAAAGTGTGAGGGCTCACCAAATATAACACTGCAAACACCAAACTACCAATCCTATTAGCTATTGACTTTGTATCATTTTCATTTTTTTTTCATTTTTTACGAAGTGCCACAGTGGCAATATTAAATGTTATAGTGGTGCTCAAAATTACAACATTCATCCACATATTGGATGTATATAATGGTTTTCATTCACAATCTGGCGATTTCATCCAAGTTTTTTGACATTTTTTTTGGCATTTTGTAGCCAAACTATTTTTTTGAATACAATATGGCACCAAAAAGCCAAAAAAAAGCCCTGCTTTGTATGCTTGTTTTGTTGTGACCCTGTTCAACAATTGAATTTCGGCATACATGTATTAGTCCGAATTTTAGCGACTTGTAAATACCAACTTGGGAGCCTACTTTGCCAGCTCATGTAGCACAACAACTTGTCTAATGAGTGTTCCGGGGATGAGTGGGGAATAACATAAGAGTGGAATTGAAAGGAATGCATGCGTAGAGTTTGGAGGAGCCTATGTGGCAAGCCCTATTTAGAGATAAACGTTGGCGATGCTTTTAGAGTTTGGTGTCAAAACCAAGGCAACTTTACTAGAGTGTGGTTAACGGTGCCCTCAGGAATTCTACTTTGAAAATTCATAGAAACTAGATGCCTTATTTAAACGTTCTTTTATTTATTTTGAAAATTCATGATTTTCCATTGCTAATAGTACAAAAGTATTTTTTTTGTAGAAAAATGTGCCTCCAACTATGTTGAATTTCTTAAATAGAAGGTTCTTGGTGTTCCTGCTACCTTAACCCAAAAATGACCTCGAGGTCATTTTCCAATTGATGAATGAGAGAGCATCTTTTTGTGTAGGACAAAAGTGCAACTATTCATCCTCGAAACTAGAGGTAGAAAGGGAAGATCTTCTTCAATAGTTTGACTTCTAATGCATGCTTTTGGATCTTTTTATTGCCATGGTATCAAAAATGGATGATTTCACGTTCACTAGCTTGTCATTTACAGTTTAGAGTATTTCTTAGTTGGTAAACAATAATTTTATTGAGAAACTTGGTTAACCCCTAAAGGACCATTGTCCTCTCAAGGGACAAAATGGATTTTGGGCAGTGTCTTGTGACCTCAATTTTTTGTGAAACTTCTTGAAAGTTTTTCATAAGATAGAAAAATTGATTAGCTTCATGGGAATCTAATTTTTATTTCAATTGGTGCCCTATAGCAAAAATTATACCACAAAAAGCCCAAAACTGAACTCAGCAGGTAGCAACTTTGTTTTTACAAATAGTCAAAATTAAATTAATTTGTTTTTAGAATGATATATTTTTGTTTACATGTGAAGCTTTGATTCATTCAGTTTGGACTAATAATGTGAAAGTTATGGACAATCTTGTTTTTTGGATAATCTAAGCATCTTCTTGAAAAAATAATTTATAGGATGTATATCCGAATGCAATTTTCACAATTTTTCAAAACAAATTGTTGGACAAGGTTAAGGTTACTTGCTAGAACAATCTCATCATTGGGATAATTGTATTTTCAATCCCATCTTAGAGCTATCAACCATTTAGTTTTTCTTTCAATCTTGGACCTACTTCAGTCTAGTACTTAACAATTTTTTAAAGAATGAAAATCAAGTGTTTTTTCCTAGACTCTCAACTCATGTCTTTAACTCGACAAATTTTTAATTCAAATTCTCTAGTGCAAAAATTCTCCACAAATGGCTTTCAAAGTCATCTGAAATTGCAAACCGTAGTTCAGAAAACACTTTTTTTTCAAACTTTGAATGCTCATATCTTCCAATCTATACGGTCAAGCTTGATGAAATTTTTACCACATGATCTCACACAAGTTAAGTACAACATCCTACGATTACGTTCTTTAAAAACAATTGTTTTGTTTTCTTGGATGAACGCAGCAGAAATGGCAGTTTTGAGTGTGTTTTTTAACAGAAAAATGGCCTTGGTCCTTCGAGTGTCATCAGCAAGTCAGTCAGTACTGACATGCTCTATTTGTGGGGAACATGAGTACAATGTGTAAACTGGCAAGCAGCAAATTGGAAGCCCATTTTGCAAAATGCCACCAAGGACAAGCCTGGCGCCAGGGCCATCCAGAAGCAGTGTGATGAGTGTCTTGTTCTGGGCATTGGCCTGTCATCAGTAGGCCAGATTTCTTGCAATAAATTTCTTCATTTGCAGTGAACAACAAACATACATACATACCAACAAACAGACAAACAACGGGAAGCGATTGAGTTTCTGATGCAAGCTGGCGCGATCTTTGCACTTGGTCCTGGCAGGATCAGGCGTGTGAGTGCAAAGCTTAGGAGGAGGGGATACAGGGAGGGTTGAGGTTTGATCGGATTGTCGTTTYTGGTTTGTTTCGATTTTTGCAAGAAGGCGCTCTTTGCGAGCCGASTTCTTTTGGTTTCTTTGGGAGAATCCGTGAAGGTGTWTCGATGGAGGCYAGTGGAAATATGGGATGCGGAAGCCAGTTTATGTCTTCGATGATGGGATGCAGCGCCTGCTCGTCTTCTTCGAGCTCCAAGCACCCTTACCACCGGCACTGCGGGTGCGCCATCCACCTTCTGACGAACGGGTTCAAGGGCTCAGGGCATGGCGGCTCGCAGCTCAAGGTGCAAGGGAAAGCTGTCAGCAGCACCGCTTTGTCACTGTCCTCTTCGGGTGACCGAGGCATGTCCAAGCTTACCGTATGGTCAAGTGACTGAACACCTCTTCTTTCCTCGGTTTTGGTGTTGGAGCGAACTCGKTCAAGTCTTGGAACGCAAATCGYTGAAGATGCGACCAAAGGCTGGCTTCACTATTGGCTTGTTCTCGGAACAGAGGCTAYCTGTATTATCTTGGAGTCCTCTGTCCGTCTTGCTGCCTGTTTAGCATTTTTGCAAGCTGCTCGCGCCATTCTCATGGCGTTTATGTACATTTGGAGTTTGGGACACCCTTCCTGGTGCAATTGCAAGACGAAGTGTCTTCACGAGAATCGGCTTTAGATGAACAGAGCATACGAAATATATCTTGGTCAGCYCTTTCTCGTTTGCTAGGAGTGAGATCACTCATTGATTGGGGCTCGCATTGTGCCCGTCTCTGAACCTGTTTGGAGATCCTTCTGTAGAGAATGTTTTCTTTTTTCCATGAGGCCTGAAAAGTGGGCCTTGTTGGTATCGGATGTGTAAATTGAAAAGAGGAAATGGGAGACGTTAAGWGAGTTGAAAGTACCTTGGCATTWCGTTTWTCATGTGCAGTTCGTGAAGCTTCTTTTACATGGAAATGAATCTTTCACTACAATTGATGTTCTTCTTGTGGCTGTCTGTCTGTATGGAAAGTCGTCAGGTATCGCCTTGCTTGTAAATGTGTAMCTTCTATTGTTGTGACGCTTAAGATTTGTATGGTCGTTTCGATGTTGATTGATAAGGGGCAGCATTGAAACATTATCCATGAATGAAATTCTGTATGCTTCCGTATCTTTCAAGACAGGAATAACTTGTGTGATCTTGTGTGTTTCCTTAGCGTTACGCTTTGTTTGACTTTGCGGGGGCATACTTCCTGAGGTGCACTCTAGGAGTTTAGCTTTCCTCGCTTATACCCCCGCACCTAACAATTCCTTTTCTGTTAACGGAGAGTTCTTGGAGTTGTGCARGGAATTATGACTGGATGAGGAAGAGATGTAGGACTCGTGGGGGCAGGGGTACTACATGAGGCATGTACCTTGTTCTGGTAGTTGGTTGCTGTCTTCAATATTGGAATTTTCTTTGATGGAGTATACATTCTTCTTATAACGAATCATACGCTATTAGATTTCGTTACACACAGATTCAGTATAGGTGGACGTCAGAAGTTGTGATTCTTGCTCTGTGATTTTCAGATTTGTTATCAAATTGGGGCATAACGTGCTTCTTTCCTCAAATACTTCGCCAGGCAGAATTTTAGAATGCAATCGCCTTCTTTGTGCAGGCCATCTTGCAAATCTGACACCCCTGATACTGCGCGATCCCMTTTCGTGCACTCTAATTCTTGGCTTTCCGACCAGATTCGGTAAGACAGCCTTGAATCTGTTCAAGAGTGTTCTAATCTCTCCCTTCGCTCAACGTCAAGAGTTTGTCAGCTCGCATACAACTTAGCTGAGGATGTTCATGGCTGTCATGATCCTGCTTCAAGCATTCTAAACTTCTGCACTTCTAAATTAGGTAGTCTTRTTGCACCGTCAGTTTTTGTATTTCAGCGGTGCATATTGTCTTCAGAACGTGCAGTTAACAGGTGCAGTGGCAGTCAATTWTTATATTCGTGAGGTGTRTAGTTTCTTCAGGAGGTATACTGTTTAGTAATCTTGCACTTGGGGGTTGCTTTAATTGTTGATAACTGAGTCTTTTGGGGTCACATATAAGCTCCACTTCATATGAACTTTACCTAGTGTTTTTTTTGTTTTATTTTTATTGCACACATTGAACTTTAATCCAAGGGCCAAATAAAACATACAAACAACACTTAGTGCCAAAGGCTAGGGGCAGGTTGACCTAGACACCAACAAGACTTAACCCTTGGAGGACGGACCGGTGGCGGTGGAAATCATGCATTTTTGATACCGTGTGACATATTTACTTTGAAAAGCCAAATATACTCATTGGAAGTCAAAGTACTAGAAACGATCTTCCCTTTTCACTCCTAATACCAAAGATGAAAAGTTGCAATTATGTCCACGGTTTGATTTGAGAGGACACCAAAAATGTCATACGTCCGTCGAGGCGTTCAAGGGTCTATTGAAGTTTGTTGGATTTGAATTACAAGAACTTGATTAACCCTTGAACGCCTCAACGGACATTTTGTGTCGTTTTGTGTCCTCTCGATGACAAAGAATCCAACAATGTAGGAGAGAATTGCAACTTTTCATCCTCATGCAATATTAGGAATAGAAAGGAAAGATCGTTTCTAGTACTTTTACTTCCAATGAGTATATTTGGCTTTTCAAAGTAGATAATGTCACGGTATCAAAAATGCATGATTTCCACTGCCACCGGTTTGTCCTTCAAGGGTTAATATACATTAGTTCATTTGTATTTCCATAATACTTTAGTCAACCATCATTTACTAACTAGACCCATGAGTTGAAATATAACTCCAATGGACTTGTTAAAACTGATAGATACAAATTCAAGTCGAGAATACAAAATTCAATTGAGGGATCTAAATTACCTATTACCCTCATCTTCAATATTAGAGCCTATCTTGCACCTTGTTGAACATTGGACAACATTGTATACAACACTCTTTAGCCCAATATAAAACACATTTGGAACATAATTTTGGAAATCCCTCTCCAATGAGGGTGTATTTATATTAGAAGAACCAACCTAAAAAATTTCACAATGTAATTCTTCAGGAACCATAGTGGTTAGGTACTAAAAACCTCCAAATTGGCAAGTGTGACATTGAATTGGGCTCTATTTTTGGATAGTAAATTATTTTTGAAAATTACAAAAATATTAGGCAAGGTCTATAGTGGTCATGAGTACCTTCCCTATAAATCTTGAGTCATTTGGAGCCAAAACACAAAAGTTATGGCCAAAAATCAGAGCAGCATGTGTGACAAAATAGGAGAGGTGTTTCTTGCAATCACCTTGATAGTCACACCAACGTCAAATATCCTACATGGAATTCCCTCAAAATGATGAAGAAATAGAACTCTCACCTTCTTTAATGAAAAACTTCCAAATGCACTTGTCACCAAAATTTTAACTACTCCTAATACAAAAAAATCTCCATGTCAATAAACAAGCTTTGACCACCTCTTCTTTGTGAGGACGCTCTTTATGCTTTTTGATAACTATGTGTGTTCAAAGAATAATTTAAGTTGCCAAGCATAAATGGCACTCTACACTTTGACACTCATATCTTTCAAAGAGTCTCGYTAGTGATCCCTGAACACCTACTAAAAGAAAATTTCCAAATGATGGTCATTTCTTCTTTGGTTTATCTTTCCCCTTGTCTTTCCCATCCTCCTTGGGCTTCTCTTTGGGCTTGTCATCTTTGGCCTTGTCGTTGTCCATCGGCAGCTTCTCCATCGTCTTCTCTTTCAGTTGCGAAGCTTTCTCCTTCAGCTTCTCCTTCAATTTCTCAAACGTCCCCGGCACCTCCTTGGCAACATTCTCCTTCGCTTTCTCAACATTTTCCTTCGCTTTCTCAACTTTGTCCTTCGCTTTCTCAACTTTGTCCTTCGCCACAACTTCTGTCTCTCCCACAATCTTCAACCCCGTCAAGCTCTCCAAAGACTTCCCAATCGTCTTTGCCATGGAGCTCGCAGTGGACAATTTCTCATTCTTCTTCTCGGAGAATTTCTTGCTCTTCGMCATCTTCTTTGCTTCAGTCCACTTCTCATGAAACTCYGGCGTCAATCGGTTATACCTGCACAAGAATTTCCTCAACCTTTTCTTCTCGTTCTGCAGCTTCTGAAAAACGTCGGATTCGCCAATGCGCCATCCCCAGTTCCCCGCTTGAGTTGCCGGGATGTTCATCCTGGCGTTGTTGTCCAGCCCCATGACATCCTGCATCGGGATRATCGCCGTCTTCGCGACCGACGCCGTTGCGCTTCGAATCAATTCCCAATGAATCTCTGTGTCAACCCTAAACCGCAGGTACTTCTTCGCTTTCTCTTTCTCCTCGTCCTTCGCTTTCTTCCACCACCCGACGCAGGTATCGTTGTCGTGCGTGCCAGGGTACACCACTTGGTCGAATTCGTGATTATGGAGCAAATGAGGATTTCGTGCATTATCGCCAAATGCGAATTGAAGCACGGCCATCCCTGGTGCATGCAACTCCTTCCGCAAGGTCACCACATCCGTGGTAACAATCCCGAGATCTTCCGCAACAATGTCGATTCGCTTACCTACAGCTTCTTTCATGGCGGTGAAAAAAGCTTTTCCAGGTCCAGCTTTCCATTTTCCGGAGATTGCGGACTGCGCGTTCGCAGGAATCGACCAGTAGCCTGCGAATCCACGGAAATGATCAATGCGAAACTCGTCGTAAAGATCGTACGCACGCAGGATGCGCCTCGACCACCACGAGTATTTGTCTTTCGCCATCTCCTTCCAGTTGTACAAGGGGCTCCCCCAGAGCTGCCCCGTCGCGCTGAAAGAATCAGGCGGGACGCCGCTGACTGTGAGCGGCGCGCCGGTCTTGGGATCCAAGTCGAAGCATGACCGATGCGCCCAGACATCTGCGGAATGACCGCCGACATACATCGGCATGTCGCCTAAGATGCGAATGCCTGCGTCATTTGCGTATTTGTGAAGCGATTGCCATTGCCGCTGGAAAAGAAACTGCGCGGCGACGAACACGTCGATAAAACGTTTGTGTTCGTTGCGAGCGGCTTTCATCGCGATCGGGTCACGGTCACGGAGATGACTCGGCCATGTCCACCATGTTGTCTCTTTCGTTGATTGATCGATTGCTGCGAAGAGCGCCGCTTCTTCCACCCAGGAAGCAATCTTCGGATCCTTCCGAAACGCTTCGAGATCCTCTTTCAGCTTCCCGGAGGTTAAGCTCACGAGCTTCGCCGCGGCTTTCGTCACCAGAGGATCCTTCGCTGCGGCCACTTTTGTGGAATTCATGCGCTTCACGGGAACAGGTTTTGGTAAGTCTGATTGATCGAGAATCCCATCTTTGACGAGCAATTCCAAGGAGATGAGCAATGTGTTKCCGCAATTCGCATCCGCGCCTGCGTATGGGGAGCCGTCTTCTCCGCCTCGTCGTCCTGGCGGRACTAATGGCAACACTTGCCATACTGTGCATCCGGTTTCTTTCAACCAGTCGAGGAAGTTGTAGGCGTCTTTGCCGAAATCGCCAATTCCATGAGGACCTGGTAATGAACTCGGATGCAAGAGTATGCCGCATCTCCTCTGTGGGATTTGCTTCAGGGGATCATCATTTTGGTACTTCGCAGGCATGTCTTCTCCCACTCCCACTCCCACTTTCCACTTCTTTCTTTTGCCAATTCTGGGTATGGTCAAGGGAGCTCCTGTGGAAAGTTTTTTCAAATCTTTTATTGAGTAGTACCATTGGAATTGGCCGGGGATCATCATCCTTGCGGTGTGGCACTCCAAGGGCAAGACAACCGAATGCAGAGTAATATCGGCATCTCGAGTTAGGTTAAACTTAATCCGGTTCATCTTTRTCATTGAGTTTCTTTTGATATCACTTTTGAAATACAGGCATGTGTTGGTTTCTTCGTTGGGAAGATGAAGCTCGTGATGGAGGGGAGAGTGTTTCAAGTAATTTGACGGGCTTGCTGAAGGCTTTCTGAAATCGCCTGCGATTGCAGCGACCAGGRCATGGCGAGTAGCACTGACTTGGTTGCAAAGCAGGGATTCTCTCCTTTTTTGTTGCTGCACTAGAGAGATTTGTTTTGCCGTTGTGTTGTGTCTTATATGGAGTGACGATGGCCTATCGATATTTTTGCTGCATTCGAGCTTMGTGTTGGCAGGGTGCAACCATGAGCTTCGTTGACAAAGCTCCATCGTCATCATGGTTGGTGCAATTCTTTGAGGGTTGTCTACCTAATTTCAAAATCAATGCCTCTTTCTACATCTGTCGTGAACTTTGAGGCWTTGACRTAGGAATGATCACATCATTAAGGCTTTGAATTTTTCCCCTTCCCTGTTTCATGGGGCATTTTGGAGAGAGAATGCACGTAATTGGTTTGGAATCCACTGACAAAATTTGMTTACTTTGTAGCCAAATAAGAAAGTAGGGTATTGAATTTGAAGCAATCGGTTACGTTTGTGCAACTCTTCATGATGGCTATTGCCATCTGAACTTACCTTTATTTCTTGGTGCGATGTTCCATGGGGAGACGATTGGCAGATATGACAAACACAGAAATCGATTTTGGTGTTCAGCATATTCCCTGTCATGGTGAGCTTATTTCCAGTACGGTGGTCAGATTTTTTTATGTCCTTGTTAGTGAATGAAAAAGAGGATTCTAGCAATAACACTACGATTTTCAAGAGACGAAGAACCCTTRTATATTACTAAACTAACCGTGTTTACACAAGTTTTCAAGTTCATGGAATCAAGCGACACCATTTCAAACACCAGGGAAAGTCACTACCAATCATTCATCATTTTTCAATGAAATTCATCATTCTTGATGAATCCTCAGACCCTAAAATTCATTGAGTRTCAAGCTATTGAATAACATTCATTGAAAATATTGAATGGTTTAGGGACGTAACTGTGACTCTCCCTCTTGATCAAACTAGACAAAATTCGACTCAGGAGTGAGTTTTGAGAATATCTTCAAAGAGATCTCTTTATTATTTATCTCAGAGATCAACTCAGAATGTTTGATGTTACACAGGGCCTTCATTTAAGTATACTATGAACATTTGTAACTGACACAGTTTCAATTCCAGATCTCTAGAATCGATTGCAAAGTCTTCAACTTAGAATACATCAACAAGTAAGTTGASAACTTGACAAGTTACTAGGAGTGAAATAATTTCCTTGAATAGCATCTACTTGTTGCCCCATCTTGRGGTTGGAGAGATCAATTTCAACAAATTATTGTAATCAATCACCTCACGTTCATGTGGTCTTTCTGTGTCCTGCAGAGCCTGCGAGGATGCCCACGGCTGCCGAGAACATCACAAGCATGGCAACAAGCAAGATGTACGTTTTCCGAGATGATCTGTAATATTCTTTGAATATCAAAATTCCCCAAAATGTGCTCACCAGCGGCAATGCCTGTCAATTGATCAAACCAGTGCACCATGTTACACAGATACAAGAGAAATCTCAACACATAGCATTACTAATAAGCTATATCAAGTCCCTTTGCCAACCACAAAAAAATTGGGAGGYAAAAAGGTGAAAGTGGTGACTCCCAAGGTGAATACTGGAATGCTTCGTGTAATTCCACGAAGGTTTTTTAGCAAACATGAAATTTTTTAGATCAGGATTTCAGCAAACATGTATCGTTCTTGAGCAAACATGTTCGAAAACGTTGTTTAACTTAGAAATCGTGTCATAGCACTGTTGAATGTAAACTTTGGAATCATGTTTTAGTGTTCAGACAGCAACTTTTAAACTTTACCACAAACGTTGCTGCAGGGGATGAATTCAAAGCCTTCATTGACGTACCTGAACTGCATCTGCAGCAGCATATCCAGCRGCTTGCCCTCCCATGAACTGCAAGCCATTTCCCAAGCCACAGAGGAGACCTGCCAGAAGAGCCCAAGGACGGCCCTCCCAGTCGTTAACCCAAGCTTTGATAGACGTCTTCTTGAGTCCCAAAATGGGATGGTACATGAAGAAGAGGTTCACCGTCACGGCTCCTACAAATGCACTCAAACTGAACCAAAAGAACGCCGTGTACACCACCAGGTGCGGCACGCCCGGCTTCAGCAAGTGCCACTGGTCATTGGTGGCCACGTTAAAGGCGGGTGAGAAGAGGGAGA
Organism: Pleurozium schreberi; assembly: GCA_006891605.1. NCBI lineage: Eukaryota > Viridiplantae > Streptophyta > Bryopsida > Hypnales > Hylocomiaceae > Pleurozium > Pleurozium schreberi. Next base: position 7,223 of record VACF01000218.1, on the reverse strand, counting down.
AGCACATCCCTGCGAACACCACAATTGCGAGCCCAAATATGGTACTCGCACCTTTCGCCTGCAACCAAATTTTTTTTTAATTTTAAGAATTTTGAGCAAACAAAAGAAAAGGAAAGGAAAGCGGATCATTCTTTTGATAACGCATTGTTTTTGAAAGTCCTACGAAAGAGGTGGGATATTGTTTTGGCTCTGCTAGTGACTAGATATTGAACAAACTGGTTTTCTTCATGGGTAGAAGAACTGTTTTTTTTGTAAGTACGTTTCGGTACGAGAGTAGGAAGTCGGGTAATTGATGCACATCAAATCAACAAAATCAATTATTTTATATATATATAAACCTTAATAACTTCTTTTTAAGACACTCTTGGCTCGTTGTTGAATAATGGTACGATGTATTTATAGTAGAAAAAATATGTCCCAGAAGAGTTTTAGAAAATGAAGAATATCTTTCTCAAGGATACTTGCACTAAAAGAAAATTGAGATCTTGAAGCAACAAGACTTGGTGTCAAGCTAGTGCCCATTTGGGCATTGGTACAAAGCTTTACTAGTGATTCTATTAGTATTAGGTAGTTTGTGAAATCAACTCTATTGGTCATTTTGCAAAAAAAAAAAAAAAAATCTTGAAAATTTCTTGAGTAGTGGCAGGCGAAGCCTGTTTTAGGTCCATGAAAACTAGTAAGTTGCAATTCATTGTAGCTCCTGCACCACCTGATCCTTTTTTCTTGAGTACTTAGTGCTTGCAAGATTCCTTCGTTCCCTTAAAACTAGGAAGTTACAATTCATAGTAGTTCCTGCAGCACCATCTCTTCCTTTTTCAAACACATGCTCACAAATTTTTTTACTTTTTTGTTTGCAAGAAAGTGCAGAGTTCTGGAGTAGTACTGGCAAGGTCCCTTTTGTTCCAGTAAGTTACMCTCTCTTAAATCTAAGATCAACTAATTTCTTGCAAGCATCTAAGACTAGAATTGCATTAAAAATCTTTCCATAAATCTCTCGTCACTCGTGGCACTGCAGTTCGTATGATATTCCACCCTACTGTGCCACAGAAGTAGAAGGAAACCCCAGTCTTCATACTGAACAATGTTATGTTAATGACTGAGGAGCTTTATTATTTTTTTATTACCTGCCACAACCGTAATGCTTGCAGACACCACTTCGGTGACGGACAATCCCACAAACGGCCACGCATACTGGCACGCCAAGTTGCCCATGAATAACACCAACCCCCCGGCCAATGCAAACCCCACGGATGGGCCATTGTCCTGCACTCATGATGTCACCAGATGAAGGTCAGTTACCCCCCAAAAAAACATTAATTCTAGTTGATGGAAATATGTAAATTTTAAAAGCTATCATGCGGGCAATTCTCATTGATTCTCATACACTCAAATCCTCACCTAGTGACCGAATATTTGGGACAACCCCTGTCCCAAATCGACTTGCGGAATTATGGCAACATTTTTCACCTCCTTAGAAAAAGAAAAAGCTTGAAAAATTGTGAGAGGAACTAGCTGAGTCATGCATACGTTTTTTAATTCTCTCACGAAAGGAAAGGAAAGGAAAGGAAAGGCCATGGAGTCTGTCTCACTGTCAATTTCTTAACGATGTTATTTATGAGTATTAGTAAAGCTTCAAAAACACTTCAAAAACACTTCATTAAAGAAAATCGTTCAAATCGGAGGAATTCGGTGAAGAAGGCAGAAGAAAAATTTAAGTGCGTTAGTATGTGTTTCTCGTTTTCGCTACCAAAAGTAGGTGGCCAAATGGTGGGTTTCTTCAAAGATACCACAGCCTATTTGCTACCAATGCTGCGAACTTCAGTCACTCCAAAAATGCTCTGAATCGCAGATTCTACCTTTGTGTTTTTTCTCTTCTAGCGACCCAAATCAAATGTCACACATCGAAGAATGGTATTGTACCTAGGTTTTTTAGCAAAGACACTCTTCTCAAAAGACTCTACTAGCATGGATTCAAGGAATTGGGTATGGCTGGCCAAAAGAAACTCTCTGAGAATGTCTGCACATTTTCTTTTCTTCTGGATACCAAGAGCAAAATTGAAGCTAGCAGGTGTCACCTACTAAGGAATTAGGAAGGRCTCCCTGTGCGGSCCGTGTGTCCAYAAGCTTCATTACCTGGCTGATCTGGGTGACGAAGTTGGGCTTCTCATGAGTGGAGCTGCCAATCTGGCCCAAAGTGAAGGCGAACAACAAGGCCGCCAACAAATTCGTGATGCTGTAATCCAAGTAAGTGTGCACCAAGTGACGACCCCGCCGCTCCACCAAGTTCATAACAGCCGGCCATGTGCCCAGGAAACAGAGGGCAGCCAGCATCAAGGCTATGGCTGCCCCTTTGTCCTCCACCAAATACATCCTCGCAAATTTGCTAAAACACACAAAAACACACACGCACAAACACAAAAACAAAAGCGCGCGCGCACACAGAAACACACAAACAAGCTCTTACGGAAACACCCACTTACGCACAATTACACAAGCTTCCGGCCTCAATTTCCCTTTCCAATCCCACCCCAATCCGACCAGAAAGCTCAAATTTTCCAACTTGCAAAACCCACCCACAACTCTGAACCCCGATAATTTGCTACCGCACAGCAAACTGCAGCTAAGTGCGGCGCAGGTTTCCCATGCTAATGCAAGCCGCGAGCGAGCAAGCTCACGCACTCACTCTCTTCGTAATGCACAAGCTTAACACTAGTCTGATAAATTCGGGTCAAGCTTCCCAATTCATAGCAAAAATTAGATGAATGCTCGAACTTTGCACTGAAATTGATTATCAGGGTCTCCTGAAAAAGGAAAACTCTGTCTATTTGTGACGCCGGCTAGTTAGAACTTCACCTCTACTAAAGCGAGCGCACGTACTCCGCCACACACACATACACACACACACAATCTCTCAAATTCCTGCCAAGTTCGGCAAATGTGTTGCAAATCACAACACTGGCATAAGCACAACTAACAGTCACGGAAGGCTATTTATGCATTTTAACAGAAAGCAAACTGCAGCAAGGTGCGTGGTTCCCCATCATGCTTACTATTTGTCAAACGATCCCCTTCAGGAAGGTTATACTATATTATTGGTCATACTATTTTATATTATGTTATAATTCACTAAAGGCCAGGGTGAACTGAGTAACTGACCCCCTCATTGCCTTTTTTTTTTTTTTTTTTCCTCTTCTTTTACCCCTGGGGAAAACACTGGAATTCTTTTATCTGTCACATATGACAAAATTTGCAAATTTTGAATTCATATTTGCAATCAGAGGCCCCAAATTAACAAGGGGAGGTGAAGAAGTACAAAATTGATGTAGCACAAAATAATAGGATAATATAGGGTCCAGGGTGAATTGACCCCTTCATTGCCCCTATCACAAGGTAAATGTAAATATTGCCCCCTATTTTGTACCGCATTAATTTTGTATTTCGTCATGCTTCATATCTAATTGGGGGCCTCTGATTGCAAATATAAATTCAGAATTTACAAATTTTGTCATACTTGGCAGATAAAAAAATTCCAGTGTTTTCACCAGGGGGCAATGAGGGGGTCAGTTCACCCTGGCCCTAATACAAAGGTTTGAGTTTGGTTACATGATAACTTCTTTATGGAAGAGCTTTGATTTTGACAGAAAGGAGAAAAAGAGGCATCTGCCGCACTCTTCTGATACCACACGAATCTGATTTTTTTTCTTTTTAATTTCAGCAGTACTTTGATGGGTTTTTTTTTTAATGGTGATTATTTTATTGCGAGATTCTAGTTTAATGGATTCMTTGGTAGAATCAATATTTTTTTATGTTTGTTGTACTGTTTTTTTTAAAACATATGCTGTATGAAAGATGGAGCTGGGCCGAATCTTTCCGGGGGTTTCTTTTTTTCTGTATTTTTCCTTTTCTGCCTGTGTCTTTTGTTACGAGAACGGGAACGGAGAAGCACTGCTATGGGTGGCTTTTTATTGATGACGTGGCAACCAATTTGTACACGTCATTGCRGGGTTATTCTCTTCTTGCTGCAATGGGGGGCTCTTGTTGGTTGGGTGGTGATATTCCTTGACCTTTTTAGTGTAGGAAGAGCATCTTCATTGCATTACATGAAAAAAGGTGCTGATATAGAATCTAAAGTTTTAGTAGWGTAGCCGTTGTCCATGAATGCGGCGACACACAAATAAAATAAACTTCCTAATTTAATGTATAGACTATTGTAGCATTGTGCTATTGGCATAAAGTAAAAAATAATGAACCCCACGTGTTTTCAAAGTGAACAAATAGGTAATTTAATTCAAATTGTAAGTTCAAAAAAAAGACAAAATTCATAAATCTCACACCGTTCATCCAAATGCCTCGAAACAATGTCCGTGCTTGTCTTCTTGTAGGGTGCTTTCCGAAGAAAACAATAACACGACCAGAGGATGCATGGTCCAAGGAATCTCATGACAACAAACAAACAATCTGACATAGGGTATGGATTGTTCATGTAAAACATAACATTGTTTACCGATGAGGCGGAGGGGCCTTTTGCAACTCTAAAAAGGGAACCCCTATAGTGAACAAAATTGTCTTGTATGGCTCCTCAACCAACTCCCAATCCTTTGATTAATTAATTGAATCCCTCCCATRTATACAACAAAACATAATTAATACCCTTTTCAATATCAAAGGACCATTGCTTGGTTATATAATGTTATGTATTCTAAACTCAATTAGAATAATAAAAAATAAAAAATACCATTAATGGAACTAGATCAAATGTCACATGAAATAAGGTAAACTAATATTGAATTTTTGTGTTAACCTCATTAATATGCCACATTTAACTACTCTTGGACTTTTGGAAGTCCAAAATTAATAATGGTCATCATGAGAAAAAAATGGGTTATCTGGAAATAATGCAAAACGTCGGGAGATCTGTGAAAACATCGAGAGATCTCTCGATGTTATAATCTATAGATCTTTGGACGTAAAGTCCAAAATTCATTGAATAGTCCGAAAGTAGTTAAATATGGCATCAATTGTTTTTTGGAATTCTTTAATTTTTTAATCTTTACTTCTTATTAATATTCCCAGCATCAAAATTTGTTTTGAAAAGGCCTTCCAGAGGTGCACCTCTCTTTATAAAGGCGACATTGAACTGGAGAATCTCCCCAGACTCTGGAAAAAGCTGCATTGACATTGGTTGCTTGGCTTTTTTCCTCAGCAAAAAAAAATAGTCTATTCAGCAAAAGAAAAAAAAGTCTATTCAGCAAAAAAAAAAAAAAGTGCTATTTAGCAAAAATAAATAAACTAAAATTAATGAATCTACGGTACACTTGTATGCTTTTGGGAGTAACTTAGAGCATCTGCAGTGGTCCTTCCAAGTTCATCTATTGAGGGCATGGAGATTTGAAGACGGTTAGTCCTAAGAGTGGGATATTTTTCATTATTTTGGGGCAGTTTAACCCTTAAACGACGAGGCGGATGCTTTTTTGTCCTTTGGATGACCAAAAAATCATCTGGTGAGTGGATACTCGACAATTTTCATCCGTTCTTTTTGTGAAAGTGATCACACATGGGTGAATGCATCCTAATAGGAGCCAAGTTGGCCGGCACCAGTGCTTTTTTTGAAGAATCTTCATTCTAACTCTTGGATATGACTTAAAATATGAAAAAGAGTTTTAGTGCATTGTTTTTTAGTTATGGATATTTGACATAATACAAAACAAAAATAAATATGTTAAATTTTGACGTGTTAAAAGGATAAAAATGTAATTGTCACCACTGCTTAATTGGATGAATAAGCAACCCATTATAATTGATTTAAAGACTATTTTGGATGAACAATCAACAATTTTGGATAGAATATTCCAACATGAATCCATTATGGATGACTTATGGATCCAATATGGATTATTTTGGATGAATAAGCAATAATTTGTGAATGGAATATTCTATTAAAGACCTCCATAAGCACCTCCCTAACGTCTACTAGTGGCTCCAATTAGGATGCTTGGACCCACGTATGTCAATCATCATGGGAAGTCAAATTTAGTGTCTTTGATTGCTTCCTTATTTTTAGGTAGCCCTAATTCTATGAAGATAGTAAAGATTTCACATGAAAGTATTTTGTGCCATGCTACCCTTTTCGCAATTTTTGAATGGGTAGCATCGGGTATTGGTTTGTACAATTTTTCCAAAGCTAAACATATGCTTGAACAATGTTCTTCCCCTCGGTCAAGCACTACATATTGCACACCGCCTTTTCCCGTGGTAATAGGGCTGTCTTTTAAGGGTTAAAGGACGGACTAGTGACCGTGGAAATCATTTATTTTGATACCGTGGGAATTACTAGTTTAAAAAAATCTAAAAGTACTCATTGGAAGTCAAAGTACTATAGAAGATCTTTCCTTTCCACCCCAATCCCGTGGATGAATAGTTGCACTTTAGTGTTGTATAGTCTGATTCTCTATCATTCATCCGCCTTGACGTTCAAGAGTTAACCCTATAAGGACGTGGGAGGTCTCTTTGGAAATGATCATTTCTAAAACCATGGGAACAACTAGTATTAAGAAAAGCAAAAGAACTCATTTGAAGTCAAAGTACTATAGAAGATTTCCCCTTTCCGTACAAAATTCCAAGGATGAATAGTTGCACTTCTGTCCCACACGAAAAGATCCTTTGTCATTCATCGGACACTAATTGTCCGCGACGTCCTTCCCAGGTTAACTTTGAAAGTGATTGATCACCAGTGGAGTAAGGTAACTACATCTAATTCCACTGGCTTTCTAAATCACACATAACATTGTTAACCAATGCTTGGGGGACCCTTTTCCATCCCTAAAAAGTGAAAGCCCCTTAGCATTGAAACTTCTGAGTTTATTGTTGACTCAAACATTATAGCCACTCACAATCTTCCATGCACAACACAGACTAGCTAGAACTTACTTTCAGCGAGCCAATATTATTGATTATATTGTAACTGAATCCCTCCCAGGCATCCTGACAGGGATTATACCTTCCTGAAGGGCAAAGCTTTATGGCCGATGAAAACTTTTATGTAAGGTAGAACCACCCATAACCGATCACTTAAGCAATTTTAGACATGATTTGATGTAATGCAACACAAAGCAATATTTTTAGAGGTGCAATGATAGAAATGCTAGGGATTGCAAAAACTTTGGTAGTTTTATAGCTTGAATTGAAATTATTATGAATTTTCAAAGGCAAAAAGTGCATTGGAC